>JAWRVZ010000051.1:1615000-1887500 GCA_037043235.1 Rhodeus uyekii
CCTATATTATACATAAATTAAACAAATATATATATATATATATCTGTCTTCATTTGTTTGTTGTATGTGTTAACAGTCACTGATCATTGTTTTTAAAGTGATTTTTTTGTTTAAAATGTTGACTCTAACAGGTTGTCATGTGTCAGGTTTTAGGAGAGCGAGGACTCAATTTGCAAAAAGGATGAACTTTATTAACAAAATCAAACAAACCGTCCCGGGGGGGGAAAACTAGAAACTAGACTAGACAAGACAAGGCAAGGCAGGACACGAAACTGGAACGACATAGAATAACGACACGACTGACGGCTAGAAATGACAACGAAGCGACACAGGACAGCAAACATGAGGAGATTAAATATACACAGGAGGAAGGGTAATTGATGTGAACACAGCTGGGACAAATCAAAGTTAAGCAGGGAAACAAGGTGGGAGGGTTACACATAGACGAGACATGAACACGCAGTCAATGCGAACGCGCATCGCCGCGTGTCCACATTAAACAAAGACGCAACATGAAAACATGCGGCTGATGAAAACATGAACCGTGTGCTCACAACACAGCACACAGACCCGAGAGAACGCGGCTCGAGCAGAGCTTGAACCACGCCCAATCACAAAACATAGACTGCATGAGAATGAGGAAACCCTCGGCTCGCGCGCTCATGACAAGGACGAAAACATGGGTCATGAATGTCCGAATCCCGACACAAACCGAAACCAGACAAGACCAGCCTCGGGA
This sequence comes from Rhodeus uyekii, assembly GCA_037043235.1. Taxonomy (NCBI): domain Eukaryota; kingdom Metazoa; phylum Chordata; class Actinopteri; order Cypriniformes; family Acheilognathidae; genus Rhodeus; species Rhodeus uyekii. The sequence continues at coordinate 1,615,740 of JAWRVZ010000051.1, forward strand.
TCGGACATCATAACCGCACATAAAACATTAGACAACCGTGTGCACGGCCCAAATCCTCGAAGCCGTGTGCACACACATCAAATACTAGACATTACGGTTGTGTCAGAGCTCTGCCACAAAACCAAGAAATTACTAGACCGAATGCAGCAGAACCCTGACAGTCATGTTTATGGTTAGTGATCTTTTGTTAGTGACACTACAGAATATCAAATGTCTCTTCACTGGAATCTTTGTTTAAAGAGCTGAATTGATTTAAAATGCTTTTAATTTTTTCAGCATGATTGAAATTACTTTCTCCTGAGAAACAAGATATTTGTTTAGTCTTTTAAGTTAAAAATAGAAATGAATGGTCTTTATGACTGGGTCTGATTTGACGCCTCCAAAATGTTAATTTTTCAGTATGTCTTGTTCACTATGTTTTTAGTTTAAATTCATACACTAAGTAATAAGATTGTACTGATATGTTGCATTTTCATTAATGTTCAAATAGAGATACAAATGAATTTGTTTGTTACAAAAGTATTAAATAAATTTCACCATAAATGTTCATACAGTGTCTCATTTCGTCCTGTGGTGTGACGGGAAGTCCTGTGGTGAGACATCACTTCAAACACAATTAAATGACTTTTACTATGTTAACTAGCTTAAATAATTATATGCATTTGAAAACATTGCATAATATAACTATATAAAAAAAGAAATAAACATTTTCAAAAAAAATTTCTCATTTTACACAATATTTCCACTGGAGTAAGTGGTAAAAGATGGCACAAGCAACGAATATAATAAAAAAAAAACAGCTATGGAAAAAAAAATATATGCAGAATTTTAATGATCATTCTTTAAGAATACTTGTTAAACTTAAAGTATACCTGATTTGTATTTGAAATTAAAAATATTTAAATATTTGAATTTTAAAGTAATGTCATGTCACGTCGCAGGACATAATTTGCCTGACGCTGTGAAAAAAGCTTAATAAATTACATGATGAGGAAAAAAATCTGCTAACCTCTAACAGTTTCAAAAACAACAGTATTTGAACTTTACAAATGCATACAATTCTCAAGCAATTTAGAACTTTTTTTTTTTTAAATGCTGTTTCACCCTTATTTGTCAACTGCCCATATATTATATATATATATATATATGATTTATTATTTAGTCAACGGAATTACTACAGATTGCCAAACTGGAACGGTCTTATAGAGCAGAATCAGAATTAGTTAAATGGCTCGCAATTCCCATGCCTACTAACAATGGTAAGCAGTAAATCGTTGTTTATTTCAGGCTGTGATTAAAAGCTACTGGATATTTAAAGCAACAGCAACAACCACCGCAACAAAAAGCACAAGCCATGCACATATATATTGATAAGTATTAACTCCAGAAACACAAGAAAGAAACTTGTTCTCTTTAAAATCTTGTGTTTCAACAGCTAATCTCACTAGAACAACGGGATTATATCATAGAAAACTACTCTCACTATCCACACGCCTACTAACTATTGATTTCTTTCCTAAAATTGACTTTTTACTAGAGATGTTTGCATCGTCTCAGCCTACACAGTTGGAAGAGATGGTTGTTTGTGCCAGGGGCCATGTTTTCAACCTGAACATGAAATTTGAATGAATTTGAATTCAAATACAACTTCTCTATTTTTGCTTTAACAATGGCAACATCGATAAGCATAAAACCTGTTAACAAAAAACAAAAGAGCCACAATAGTACCGAATGACACAAAATCTAATATTCTTTTCTTTATAAAAAATGTCAAAGTTTTAAAACACGGTTTACTTGCATTTGAAATAAAAAGGATACACGTCTTTCATCTGGTCGATGGTGGGCGTGCGGATGATGTCGTTGATGCCGATGATGTTCTCGTGCTTGAAGCGCAGCAGGATTTTAATCTCACGGAGGGTGCGCTGACAGTACGTCTGGTGCTCGAACGGACTGATCTTCTTTATCGCCACACGCACTTTATTATCACGGTCATACGCCGAGCTGAAAGAAGCAAAAGCATGACATCAGATCAAGTATCTTTTTTCTTAAACAATTTGTGGAGGAAAAAACAACAACCTTGCTATGTGAACTGTGCTGGAATAACTGGGGCTAGTCACAGCACTTCTATTGCTCTCCTCATTTGTAAGTCATTGGATAAAAGCATCTGCTAAATGATTAAATGCCTTTACGACTGTTGCTTGTCAGACTGTGTGAACATGATCCCGCTGTAAGCCATGTCACACTGTAGGATCCGAGTTGCATTAATGTCAGACTGTATGGCAGTCAAGATGAGTTATATTTACTTTTATCCAAAGCGACTTGCATTGCATTCAAGAAACACATTGACATTCTAATCAGTTCTTGCTTTCCCTGGGAATCGAACCCATGACCTTGATGTTGCAAGCCACTCTCTACTGGTTGAGCTACAGGAAAGAGATTTACATCAATCCGCGACACACGTTCAGTGACTGTGAGCTGCGTTTACATGTGCCATAGAATTGACTGCTTGCAAACAAAAATGCTAAATCTCTAGGATTCATTTTCATCATAACTTGTCTTGAAAAGAAAGTGGAAAAAAGACTGTGTGTGTGTGGAGGAAGTGGTGGTTTGTCGTCTCAATTGCATTATCTGGTTCTGCGCTCTTATTGGTGTTGGATTTGACGGTTGTCTTAGAAGTCGTCACTCTTACAGGACTAAAACTTCATCAGAGGTTAAACTTTGATCGCAACAGTCAATCAGCTGTTCATCAACTGGTGATCAAAGAGCTTAGATGTTGATCCAGGATCAGAGGAATCTTTCAGGATTCTCAACAAAACGGCCACATCATAGTGCTTTAGTTACGAAACATAACCGTTTATTAATCAAAGAATAAAAGAAAACTGCACCACAAATATGACATTTTTACCAAGTGACACAAAGTGTTATACAGTGGAAAAGACAATGTAAAAAGCAGATTTTGGGCACTTCTGCTTCTGTGGACTTCTAGAAAAGTTGCTTCAAAATGTAAACGTGGACATAAGTGATGGTGGAAATGAGTGATGGACTTGAAGGACTGAGGAATGGTTAAACCGTGGGTAAAAACGCATTGAAATAATGGCTTGATTATTTCCCTCTTTGTTTAGATTTATCATAGATTAAAAAAAAAGATTTTTTTAGATTAAATTTACAAAAGCATTAAAAAAAACATCTGAACCTTCTGAAAAGACGCACATAAATTGTGTGTGTGTATATATATATATATATATATATATATATATATATATATGTAAATAAAATGTACCTTTTAAAAGAAAAACAAATAATATTTTCAAAATAATAATCATTTTAACAATGGATATAAATATTTTAAGCATTTGAGAAGTTGCAAGAAACAAATGTTTATAATATTTCCAAGACCCTTTTAATGTGATTTAAACCAACTAAAATAAATCAGTTTAAAAAAAGATGAATAATCATAATGAAGAATATTAATATTTGAAGCATTTGAGAAGTTACGGTTGCTGGTTTAAACAAATGTTCAAAAACATTTCCAAGAGCGTTTTAATGTAATAATATAAGCTAACTAACATTTTCAAATGAAACAATAATTTGGTAGCTTTTGACGTATTAGCAAATATTGAAATTAACATTAAGATTAATAAATGCTGTTCATTATTAGTTTATGTTAAATAATGCAGGTAACTACTAAAACCGTAAAGTATTACCAATAATTTTAACCAAACTGAAACATTTTCAAATGAGACCTTCATATAAAAGAAATAGTAATTAAAGTGACTAAAAAGTGAATAATTGCAGTCGATCGCCTCCAGCTAAACTCGAAACAGTCCACGTGTGTCACTCTTCTTGAAGTGAACGCAAAGAACTTGATGCAATCTCGTCTTCTTCGTAACCATGACCTGATTCAACGGTTTCCCTGAACTCTCGGCCCTGCTGACACATTATTAATGCTAAATCTATGTCAGGCCGATAAATGCAACATCTGCAGCGTTTCCTCTTGCACAGCAGAAACACGGTCAAGCAGCTCAACACTTATGACAGAACAGCTGTATTTAAACGGGCATTTTTCACACCATAACTCAATACGTCTGGAGTTTTTGACGTAGATGTCGATCTCGACAAGTGTAAAGTTCAAACAGAAAGTGGAGAAATCACGTCGAGGTTACGCAAAACCATAAGAGAGAGGGAGAAACGGAGATAGAAAACAGAAAAGGAGAGAGGATGGTTACCACGGAGACGGACAGGCGAGACTTTGTGGTTAAGAGTTATGCAACAGGCTGTTGCCATGGTGATGTGAAGGAGGGGGGCGGAGACGGGCTGAGCGTTGTAGTGAATTTACACAATGCCCTGACAATGCCAGATACCCTCGGTGCGAAGGAGGAGGAGGGGGAAACACGCTCCGATGGCCTGCCGTCATGCCACCAAATAATACAGACGTCTATAAATAAAGCTGGGAACGACTGCTGACATGTTGAAGACTAACAATCAGCACAGATGTAAAACACAGCAAACAAAAAACCCTTATTTTAGCATTACTTGTGTGTAAATCCTCTGTGTTTGGGATTTGAAACATAACTGGATAGGACAGGAAAGCAAAGCCACTCAAAATGTGTAACGGTTGTAACTTATGAACGCTGTGATTTGGGTAAAACTATAATACATTTAATTATTAGATCATTTAAATTATTTGCATCGTGACTCCTAATCAAGAACATCTATTCACACCAAATACATTAACAAAAGATTTTCTTAAATCATATTTAAATAAAATCAGCAGACATTAAAAAGGCAAACTTCTTCATTTCATGTTTTAGACAAGTTGCATTCCGGTAACGAGAACTGCTAGGAATGTGCTTATTTCATTTCAAAATTAAAATAAATGACAACAATAATATTGACATAGTCCATTAAACAGATAATAATTAAATAAATATATAAACTATGAAATGTTTTGCATTGTAACATTTTCGTAACTATTAAGTATTATTTTAAGCATTTGAGAAGTTGCAAAAAAACAAAATGTTTATAAATATTTCCAAGACCCTTTTAATGTGATTTAAACCAACTAAAATAAATAAGTTTAAAAAAGATGAATAATCATTTTTAATGAAGCATATTCATATTTTTAGCATTTGAGAAGTTACGGTTGCTGGTTTAAACAAATGTTTAAAAACATTTCCAAGAGCGTTTTAATGAAATAATATTTAACAAGTTAACTAACATTTTCTAATAAAACAATAATTTGGTAGATTTTGACGTATTAGCAAATATTGAAATTAACATTAAGATTAATAAATGCTGTTCATTATTAGTTTGTTAAATAATGCAGTTAACTACTGAAACCGTATTGTAAAGCATTACCAATAATTACCAGTAATAATTTGGAGTTTATTTATTCACCCCAAATTCTGACGGATGCAGATTTTCCTAATAAAATAAGCTTATAATTACTACAACGCATAAATACTTTAGAACATAAAATAGAGATTTTTTCACAGAGTAATGAGATAACTGAATAAAACTGAATAAAACTACTGAAACATTACCAATCAAGGACAATTTTTGCCCCAAATCCATAATTTTTTATAAATAAAGAAATAAAATAAGCAGTTCAACATATATTACAATACATAAATACTTGCTCATTTAAATGTAGCCATTGCTCACAGTAACGAGAATGAGATCATTTGCATTACATTAATTAGAGCTGGGAGTGTGTGCATTTAACTATCATAAAATTTAAGTATAATAGTCTCTAAAACCTAAAAATGACTTTCATTTGGTTTTGGGGTGAATCATAACCCAGACAGGCTCTCGGTTTCATAACATTCACCCATTTAGATGTTACAAAATATAGCATTATATGCGTGTTTTACATGCCTATTTGTGCATCATAAGACGTGTTAAAGAAAGCAGGGCTGCTCTATTTCAAATGCAGCTTCTGAGGCTGATGGAAACGGGGCCGGGACACAACGCCGGATAATCCTTCCCTTTCTGTTCCCAACCCAGAACGCCTGCACATTCACAGCCGTGCCAATAAGAAGCTTTTCACATTCTATAAACCAGAAAAACTTAAAGACATTAACTAGGCTGAACACTTCCGCCGTTCTCTGGAAACCGATCAACTGGATCAAACATGCATTACTTCACAAAACTAGGGGTTTTTAACATTTGAAGTCAGAAATGTTAGTCATATCCAAAGTGCTACAGGTTCTTGATTTCAGAGAACTCTTTACGCCAAAAGGTTTCAATAGAAGGGGAAATGTCTTAAATTATTGCATAATACTTTCATGTTTAACAGGCTATTTCAATTAAGTAAATTCAACTCCATAAAATGACCTAACCGAACATTTAAGATACTATGTGAAGTGTTTATGAGCCATAACTAGAAGGTTATTAATGCTTGTACAAATAGAGTGCATTGCCTTAGAAATTTAGCATTAATACACTAATTTACCATTAATAATACATTTTACTAAGGTAAAAAGTTATAGCTTCCACCCTATAGAACATGCCTTGACACGCCTGATCAAAGTCTACAAAAATGATCAACCAAAGCAAATACCAAATTAAAGCTCTCTCTCTCTCTCTCTTTCTCTCTCTCTCTCTCTCTCTCTCTCTCTCTCTCTCCCTCGGTTGCCTGTTTCTTCTGACACTCCTCCCAGTCAGGCTGGTTCGTGTGACGGTGGATTGACGTCCTTGGCAGAAGCGTTGCCATGGAGACTGGCACCGTGGCAGAGTTTGGCACGGAGACACGGCCCAGGCAGAAGCCACACAGTCTGCACTCAAACAGCGTGTGTGTGTGTAAACGCAGGCGTGTGTGAGCTTGTACATGCATAGACTCATATTTGTGCATAAGAGAAAGCGTAACTATGTGACTACATCCCTCACTGCAAAACAGGGCAAAAGTTGGGTTTCGGAAAAAGAAAAAAAAAAAAACGTAAAAAAGTTAAAAAACATTAATAAAAAAATCTTAAATTAAGAATATTGATTTTAAATGCTAACCTTTATTTTGCAATAAACTTAAATTATAAATCAACATTTGTACATATTTCTACACGTTTAATTTGATTATGGCAGTGCTTCATGGGATTGTAGTTCTTCCCTTCACTAAAACACAGTCAAAGTACAGTCTTGTACCTTTTGTCTTTTTGTCCGATTTTCAAAAAACACTTTTGTTTCAAATTACTCAATGATCGGCAAACAATTATTTAAACGACTCTCAGCATGACATCATAGCAAAAGAAGCCACTGTGCCGTCTGATTTCAATAAGAAAATGAGTCGTTAATAATCGCATAATATTTAATTTATATAATTAATAATTAGGTTAGATCAGTTACCCATGTGGTGCAGTAGAGACACCCTAACGATGTTATATAGCTTATCTTGCACAAATTATTCATAAACAGTAGCAACAATTCATTCACAGACATGAAACTAATCTTTTCCAAATGAGTCATGACTTTTCTCTTTATACTACCTTTGACTAGCCTTAAGATTTGTGCAGAAGGTATTAATTCTACTGACTTTTTATCATTTTATCTCCAGCCTAGTCTTACAACTGGGTGTACGTCCAGCAGGAACAACCGGCCCCTGAAGTTATATTTACAAGCTAGCAGAATCAGGAAATATGATATACTCTATAGAGTTTTTAAATGCTGTTGTCGTCATTCCCACACTTTATCAGTGGGCAGAACAGCTTAATGTTGTGTACAGGTCATAACACAGAAAAATAAGGCAATATATATGCATGTAATGTAAAAAAAGCTAAATGCAATGAAAGAAAAAAAGTTAAGACACAGTAATAGCTAAACAAATAATCACAATTATTTTGATCAAGTTCGAATTGCCATAATGCTTTTCTTTTGAGAATTTTTTTTTTACATTTTACAAGTACGGATATATCACTTTCACGTAAGACACAAAGAATACAACTCATAATGAGGGTTTATTTTAACTTATCTAATTTCACCATTTACATTAAAGGTGCAGTAAGCGATTTCTGAGAAACTGCTGAAATTGTATCGTCTGAGCACCAAAACCCACGTGTAGCCAATCAGCAGTAAGGGGGCGTGTCCAATCATGATGGGGGAGGAGCAAGAGGAAGACTTGAAGAAAGAGAAAAGGCCGAAAGACATTGCAAAAGATAAAAAGTTACTGGATTTGGACTAAGGGAATCAAGCAAGCGCTTTAGGATCCACGTTAATATTAGAAAAACGTTCCAGCGCTGGAGAGACAGACGCGTGAAGGCCTGAAAATGGACACAGAGGTTGCGTTGTTTCTGCTCCATGCGCGAGCAACACTGGTTTTGCGGTTTCACAGAACCAAGATATGCAGTTATGTAATGTTAGCTACAGTTACAGACCGGTTTTGAGTGTCATTGCTTGTCTGGAGCTGCTGTGCTTATATATACTCTTGTGTACGGTGTTCATTTGGGTTCTTCCTTGTCGTTCATTCGTCATCTTTTGCTTCGTTTCAGCTATGATAAAGAAATATCCCACAGTTGCATTTGTGCATTTTGTGGCATAGCAATGAAGGAGGTTGATTTCAAATATCGACAGCATTTCTCAGAAACCGCTCACTGCACCCGTTAATACAATTTCACACTGTTAAAACTCTTAAAACCTTAATATTATATTAAGAACCTTATATTAACACAACAGCAAAAAAATACTTTTTATGGTAGCAACGTTTGTGCAAGCGCATTCATTCAGCAACCACAATCGCAAACACAGTTAAGAGACTCAGGTTTTGCAAATTTCAAAGAGTACCGTATTTTCCTGCATATAACCCGCGGGTTATACCAGATCTTACAAGCCCCGCAGCAGGGTGCGGGTTATATAAGGGTGCGGGCTATATCACGATTTTTTAGGCGTAATAATATTTCAATATATTTGTTACTTCCCTGAGGACGTAAGTTTTTTTTGGCGGTATTTTCTTTCTGTTTTTCTTTCTTGTGAGGGTTGTTGTCTCTGGCGCTTGTACTGTCACTCTGACAGCTGGCGCTGATTGGCTGTCTGACCTGTCAATCATGCAAGAAGACGTGATTGGCTGTGCTGCATGAGGGCGGGCTCTTCTCATCTCATCCGATGATCAACACCTGTAGAATCGCTTCTTAAGAGACGAGCTGCTGCACAGCGGGAGACACTGCGCTTTCTTTTTCTTCTGATTCTGACTTGTGTTTGTTTTCTTATTGTGTGAATTTCGCGCACAAACACTGTGTACCGAGCTGAACAGTTATGATAATTAACGTCATGTGAGCAGCATTAGAAATGTGAACTTGCACAAAAAAGTTCATCTCTCTATGGGTGCGGGTTATATGAAGGTGTGGGTTATATGAAGGTGTAATATAATCTGCAGACGCAGGTAATCCACACCCTCATATAGGGGGGGGGGGGGGGGGGGGGGGGGGGGGGGGTGTAAAAATTGTTGGCATAAGGGTGAAGGTATGAGGGTGTGGATTACCTGCGTCTGCAGATTATATGCGGGAAAATACGGTAATCGAATCAAGTAAAATCTGATTAATCGCGCAGCCCTAAGGATAATATAATAATACTTCAGAACAAAAATCAAGAGCACCGGAAATCAATTGTTATTTTGACGTCACAACAAACAAACAAAAAAAACAATACAAAACAGAAAATTTAACCTGCATTTACTGAAATCAAGCTCAAGTGCACAAAAAGTCATTATAGTAATTATTAACGTAATTTGAACAATAACAAAGAGGTGCTTTTTGCAACAAAGGCACAGAAGATCTGCATTTATAATTAGTATAATTATCTAATGAGCAGAAGAACCAACTGTGATTATATTACTAAAAGCACAGTAATACCGAGTTGATTAGAAAAAGGTTTCAATTTGAACACAAATTAACAACATTAGTTAACAACGAACAATGTTTCTACACCATTAATTAATCTTAATTTCTGTTACTGTCAACATCAACTAGTACATTTTGAAAGTAAAACTGATTTTTTATTTAACTAATTAACAAATGCCATAAAATATTGTTCATTGTTAATTCACATTAATTAATTGATTGTTAATGAGACCCTTATCTATAACTTCTGAAAGCATGGCAAACTGTACGCACAATGTTTTGGTCATTTAAAATTAATAAAGGAATATTACACGTCTCAAAGCATCCATGAAAGAAAAAGAAAAGATAGTTAAAAGCATTTATTCTTGGAGTGCAACCACAAAATTCTGAATTATGTGTTTTCACAAATTAAACCAGAAGCCGCCCAATTAGCGGAAGGATGCTTTTATGATATTAGTGCAAGTCATTTGCAGAAGAAAAAATACCGGTACTGTGAACTTGCAGAGCAGATTGAAATTGAGACGACAGCATTATGTTCTGTATCTAATACGTTTTTATTTTTAACCCAAAGTAGCTATTAAAACGCTTTCATGCACTTGGTGACAAAAACCCAAATATAAAACAGATGTAGATACGATTACAAGCGACATGAGGTCCGTTATGCTACGTGAAGTCGTCGATGAACACGTTCACTTTTCCTTCATTGTTATGACGCACAGAGGCAGGGTCAAGCCCTGAGGAACGGGAACTGCTCGTAAATCCCACAGCATTCCTCCTCATGGTTTAGAGCCACTATCCACAGAGCCACTTCTGCAATAACAGCACACCACACACACACAAGAGTCGAAACACTTTCAGAATTAAGCCGGCAAGTAAAAACATATTGTAGTCAAAGTTGAAGGATTAGAGCGCACAGACTCTCTGCAGTCTTCGGAGCCAACGGCACAACAAGTCATGTGCATCAACTGAACGCCCCCTAATTTATAAAATCGATAATGAAAATCAATGTGTCGCATTTGCTCAATGTGCACAGATAACTCCCGCCAGTCGCATCGGATTACAACAGTTTATAATGCATTTCTATGGACAAAATGCATGTAAAAATAGTGGATGAAAGAGCGAGCGTCTGCTGGAAAAGGTACGTGATCAAAGCTCCCCAAAACATGAGAAATCTTTATTTTAAGCTTCAAGCTAATGCATTAGTGTAATGTTTAACATGGCTTGGCGTATCAGGCGCTTTGACAGATGTGTGTGCCGTTTAATGTCTGTTTCCTCAGCGCTAAACTTGCGCAATCCTTATAATATTTTAAATAATAATTTATGCATTTGGCAGACGCTTTTATCCAAAGCGACTTGCATTGCATTCAAGAAACACATTGACATTCTAATCAGTTCTTGCTTTCCCTGGGAATCGAACCCATGACCTTGATGTTGCAAGCGTGCATTGTTTTTAAAAAAAAAATCTGATTAATCAAATAAATTAATCGATTATCAAAATAATCGTAAGTTGCAGCCCTAGTCAGGTGATCTGAAAAACAGCCTAATAGCAATTAAACAGAACAAACATAAAATAATTTAAAACAGGCATCACATTCATTTACATGAGCAATACTGATTAATCTTATTGTCATTATCAACATTTACTGATATATTTTTTTTTTTATAAGTCCAGGCCAACATTAACATTATCAACATCTCAAACTTAAAACAAATTTTTATTTATATTTATTAATTATATATATGTATTTTTTGTGTGTTTTTTTAAATTTATTTATAAAAATATAGTTTGTTGTTAGCTAATGGATTAAATAATGCTAATAATCTTTTTTTAAGTATTTATTTCTTGAATATATGGTCTATTACTATGGAATCTATGGCTCTATGAATGCCTGATCTGCACTATAATAACTTTATTGATGCTTTGAACTTGATTATAGAATATCACACATGGACCCTGAAGATCTGCAAAGCAATTGCAAGCATGCGTTCAATATCAAGAATACGTTTAACATCTCAAACATTTATACCCTAAAAGCTGTATTTAAGTCTCAAATAATACAGCTTAATTACACTTGCCATGCGAATCTACAGAGGACGTCACCTCCCGTAATTAGACGCTGTTATACAAAGGGCAGAAGCGCTTGTACACACACACACACGTTTACTGGAATCACCGCTTCAGTGCAGCAGAACAACAAAATGGACTGCAGCCTTTCGCCTCACTTTCTCCATTCCTAAATCCACTTACCCACCCCTTCCCTTCCATTTCCTGCCCTCGCTCCGCACATTCACTCGCTCTCTGGTTTAAAGCTGAAACCCAGCCCGTTCCCAACCTCCCTCCGTCACACCGCTAAACTCCACATTCTCCAGCCATTACATCACAGGAGGCCTCTCAACAAACGCCGAAACTGACCCGCAGTTACTGGAACGGTTTTGTGTTTACAAATGAGTCTGGTATACAAAGCAGATCCGAGATCACGGACGTCATCGTTTAAAATATCCGCTGCAATGCTCCAGCAACCGTGAATGCTCATATTCGTCGGATTCAAGGAAATCAGGGTCTGATTGCGATCAAACAGCCTATTGTTTATGACTTACATTACTGGTTTCTCAAAACGACTGGTAACAGCATGTCTTGTTTTGCATAAATACTGGACAGGATGACGGTCACCCAAAACGCTTCCTCTTGGACATAATGTGAACCACACATCCAGAATACGGCAAAAACAAAATCACCGCAAAATTAAAAATTAACTGGGATATTATGACTCTTATAGACATTAGTCAAAGTAGTGCCTGATTTCATTTTTGACAGGAATGGAAACAAGGCTGTGAGGGATTGAATACGGCGGATTCAACGGATTGCACTGTTGTTTAACAACACACTGATTGTCCAGCAGATGAAATGTCTTTAAAAAACAATTCAGTAGACAAAAACTCCATAAAACAGCTTTAAACATTGTGAGCTGTGAAAATGACATGATCCAGGACTTTTATTCGATGTGTATCGTTGTACGTCTTTCCCTCACAGCCTCGTTTTCAACTGCATTAAATCTGATCTGGCATCTAATCTTACTGAGGCCTGTGTGCGAGCAGACATCAGACATCAGACATCAGCAGCTCTTCAAAACAGATGTCAGCAAAAAACACTCTTTTGCACATGGAATGCGTTCTGAGGGATCGTGTGACACTGAAGACTTGAGTTAAGATGCTTTACATCAGATGAATAAATGAAATGAAAATTTATTCAAATAGAAAATAGTTCTGTTCAATTGTAATATTACAGTTTTTACTGTATTTTTATCAAATAAATGCATTCTGGGTGAGTATAAGAGACTTCTTTCAAAAACACAAACATTACCCACCAAACTTCAGTGTTTACATACATATACACACACAAACATACATACACACACACAAACATACATACATACATACAAACAAATACACATGCATACATTTACACACACACACACGTATACATATACACACACACAAAAACAAATATACATGCATATATATATATACACATACATACACAAACATACACACACATATACACAAACACACATGCATATATATACACACACACACACACACACAAACAAACAAATATACATGCATACATTTACACACACACACACGTATACATATACACACACACACACACACACAAAAACAAATATACATGCATATATATACATACACACACATATACACAAACACACATGCATATATATACACACACACACACACACACACACACACAAACATACATACACACAAACAAACAAATATACATGCATACATTTACACACACACACACACACGTATACATATACACACACACACACACACACAAAAACAAATATACATGCATATATATACACATACACACACATATACACAAACACACATGCATATATAATATTACAGTTTTTACTATATTTTTATCAAATAAATGCATTCTGGGCGAGAATAAGAGACTTCTTTCAAAAACAAACATTACCCACCAAACTTCAGTGTTTACATACATATACGCACACAAACATACATACACACACACACATACATACACACAAACAAACAAATATACATGGATATATTTACACACACACACACACACACACACACACACACGTGCATATATACATATACACACACAAACATACATGCACACGCATATATACATATACACACACACAAATAAATATACATGCATATATATACATACACACAAACATACACACACATATACACAAACACACATGCATATATATATACACACACACACACACAAACATACACACACGCACACACCTAACACGCATGTTTTAACATTTGTTTTCCTCCTGTATAACAGCACACTGGATTATTTTATTAATCAACATTCTCTTTTGCTCAAACTCTTTTGCGAAGGCTGTTGTTGTCGGTCAAAAGCAAGGCTTCAGCGATACAGGCTGTTCAGCACAACATGTTACAGGCCGACCCGTCCATATGACAGTCAGCCCGGGGTGGCTCGTGGAGTCTGTAGCTGTTGGGAGTGGGTGTGAGCCATTCATTCATCCGTGCGAGAAGAGCAAAACTAGGCCTGCCAGCGATGAGCTCATTCGTTTAGCCAGCGACTGCTCCACCAGAGCAGATGGGCGATCAGACCGCACATTTCAGCCAGCAGTCTCTCCACCACAACAATTCTCCTTTGTAATACAATTTCAACAGCACTGTATCAATATAAGCTGATTTACGAGTTAGGGAACAAGTCTTGGGAACTTGATGAAACATCTATTTTTGGAAAAAACGATGCTCTTGTATACCTAACCAACGTTTAAAGACAGAGGTGTGTGTCCAACTCAAGGACTATCTATTTCAACTGCTTTTCGTGGGCGAAACGCATCCAAGTGCCTCTTGTTCCGACCAGTTTTGCACAACCTTGGGGAGCCCGCGCCCACGCCGCCCCGGAGAGCCCTGCCACCTTGACATTCCTGGAAAAGCACTGCGCAAATCTCACATCTACGCGTCCGTAAAGTTAAAAGCTACAGTTTGTGATGTAAAAATGCACAATGTTGCTGCACAATGTTGCCATATTTACAGACCGGATCTGGAGTGCATAAAAATATAACATGCACCTTTCTGCGAATCAACCGAGATGGGGAAGCAAATCAATCAATTCCACTTAAATACATGATTTTGATACTTCAACGACAACAAATGCATGCTTGACACAAAGAGAGAGAGTAAAAGACATAACCTTAAAAATACATTAGCAATGCAAAATGACTGAATAATGAATTTCCAGTAGAAGCATGATCTGCTTTGACAGATGTCAGATTCTGTGTGAACTTGTCTGTTTCAGTCAATGCAAAACTCAGGATTACAATGGTTTAAAGTCCAACACACACACACACACACACACACACACAAAGGAAAAGTGCATGCAACTGGTTTCCGAGCAAAAGCAGCACGTCCATGTTACCGAGAGAAGTTGAGTCGCTGCGATTGAATGAACAAACCCAAGCAACAAAAGGAAAGAGAATCACAATACTCGGGGAAACAAATGAAACAAGTGGCAACGCATCTTACCAAACCATGCCGTACGCGCCTTCTCCGATGTACGAGAGGTTGCTGTATCGCGGCCCGACGTCGAACGCCTGCCCGCGGACGAGCTCGGCACCGGATCCGGGGTTCGGGCCGCCGCCAGCAGGGGCAGAAACCGCAGCTGTCGCCATTGCTGAGAAACCGGGCTGCCTTCACACGCACAACAAACGCGCTTTTCTTACCCAAAGCAGATTACGCACACCAGGAAAAGCTCCTAGGTTGAATAAAACGCGAAGGAGGGAGTACAAAGGACGTGTAAACGAAGCCTTCTCTCAGAGGTAGAGGACGCAGTTGACTGGCATGGATATGTACATATACATATGTGTGTGTGTGTACAGTGATAGTAACGCGCGCGCGTGTGAGAGTGGCTGACTGCGAGCGACAGTGTTGCCGCAGGAAGTAACGGAGCTGGTCACGTGGGCAGGGAGCGGAGAGTGGTTACCATGGAGATAGAAGTTTTATTATTTTTTTATTATTGAACATTATATTGAACAAAACAGACAGGCAGAGATTTAAAAAAAGAATTACAAACAAAAACGGAGATTACTGTTAACAACTATCACATCATGATATGCAAAAACGCGACAAAAACATACAGAATAAAAAAAGGGCTGGGTTTAGGGGAGCACCGGCTTTCCTTTCCCTATTAGATTATAAAATAAAAATAAATGTAAGGCATACCATAGAGATAGAGGTTACAAGAGGTTTAAAGATGGCTTACATTTACATTTATTCATTTGGCTGGGGTGGGGTGGGGTGGGGTTCATTGGGATGATCTTGTTGGATTTATGTGGGTATGCCATCCTCATTTGACAAGATTATCAATCTATTTATAACACAATCAATGTGTTATTGTTGGGGAGACTTTTTGTAACACGGATGGAGTTCCTTTAAGCAGCCTTGGGGAACGTTACTTTGAAAAGTAACGCATTGCGGTATTTTACGGTATTTACTCCCTACTAATCGCGTTACTTTTTAGAGAAAAGTAATGCATTAAGTTACTTTTGCGTTGCCTTTTCTCTTATCTGGGCTGGGTTTGTTTATTTGATTGTTTTTTAAATGACTAAAAGTTATTTATTTTAATAATTATTATTTTATTAGTTATTTTATTTATTTTGAGGCAAACATAGCAAAATTGAAATAGAAAGGAGATGCAGATTCTGGATCGCAAAAGAAGAAAGTGTAACATACTTCACCAATAAAAACAACAAGAAGTCATTTGAGCTTATGGATACAAATTATGAATATAATGCATTCAAATGAATGATTTTGAGGAATACTGAATCTGTTTTTCAGTGTTTTTTAATGCTCACATTTTATCTAGAACTACAACAATCATCATGTCCATACACACTTCTGATCTCTCTCAACATGAGGACAGGAGAGCTGTCAATCAACACATGGGAAAACAAAGTAACTTGCATCACTTATTTGAAAAAGTAAATCAAATGTACAAAGTAATGGGTTACTTTACTTTACTTTACTTGGGAAAAGTAATCTGATTGCATAACTCAAGTTACTTGTAATGCGTTAAGAATTCGGTGTGAAACCATCAGGAACCCTTTAGTCGCCAGACGTTTTATTTTTATGCATTTCAACACTTCAGCTTATGATTCTTATTAAGTGTGGGTCACATTTTGGGATTATCTGATATTTTGAGAGTCTCTG
Source organism: Rhodeus uyekii (assembly GCA_037043235.1). Classification (NCBI taxonomy): domain Eukaryota; kingdom Metazoa; phylum Chordata; class Actinopteri; order Cypriniformes; family Acheilognathidae; genus Rhodeus; species Rhodeus uyekii. The sequence continues at coordinate 1,632,824 of JAWRVZ010000051.1, forward strand.
AGATCCCGAAACTTTGTGCTTAGAGACCTTGTGACACTGGACACTAAATGGTTCCTGATGGTTTCACAACTGATTCTTCCCCTTAATTTGCAATTAACGTGTCTTCTGGGTCTGCTTTTGCATGAACCTGCTGATCCAGTGAGTGTTTTGTTGTCTATTGGTCATGCCTTAATTTGGCAGTGCATTATTATTGCACCTTTCTCATGAGCATTTGATAAATTTGAACTTTTTAGTGCGAGTTAAATTTGACTTGTATACAGAAAACCTGCTTAATAATGATGCACATCTTAATAGGGAGTTTCATTTCATGCATTATTAATGATTAAATACAAAATTAATAGTAGTTATTAAGATAGACGTGGAATTGGTCAAATGTGCTTGGAAAAAAATATCAACCTATACCAGGGATCTGCAACCTTCAAAATCAAAAGAGCCATTTTGGCCTCTTTACTACCGAATAAAATTCACTGGAGCCACAAAACCTATGTGATCCCTAAAATTAAAATAACACTGCATATACAGGTTTATATCCAGTTTGCAATGCATAAAATAACTAAAGTGTGTAGCATTTATGAAATTACAGAACTACAAAAATAAAACTACTGACATTTTATTGCTGTTTGTGACAATGGAAAACATCAAAATATTAAAAAAACAAATTTATGTAACAAGATTACTTCGATCTTGCAATTTAAGAGGTATACCATTGAAAAAAATAATTAATTAATTGATAAAATAGCTTATTTATTGATTTCCATGTTTATTTTTCAAAGCTAGGGGAGCCTCTGCACAGGGATGAAAGAGCCGCAGGTTGCAGACCCCTGACCTATACTCTGTATATATGTTTACAAAAACCGTAATATGATGAGTTTTGTGATTCATTGAATCACAACTCAAAACATATTTAGGTGATTTGACAGCTGGAATGTGTTCATGAAGCAAATAAATATTAACTGATATTCTTTGTCAAGACTTCAGTTTTTCTCTTTATCTTGTTGCGCCTGTACAATCATGCCAGTATACTGTGTACTACATTTACATCGTCAGCAAATCTTACAAGTGTTCTCATGAGAGTGAAAGCTTCGAGACCATGGTAAACTTGTGCTAACCACACTAGATCTGTCAAGTGTGTAAACCACTAGGGCAGTCACAGAAGAAAAAGTTGAAAACAGGCATCAAACTGATGTGACAAGTACTTTATTCACATGACACGAGATTAAAGCCCAACGTTTGTGTTATTGGTTCCAAGTTCATGAAAAGATACATAAGAAACGCTTCCCAGAAATGCAGGGAAACGCCACAGGACGGCACTCACGATCAACTATTGTGTTTTAACAGACATAAAATAAGTCGCTGACATCCACATTAACACATGCCAGAACATTTAAGTACATGAGTCACTGAATGCTCAGAGTTGGTATTTTATCCAGTATAAAACGCCACGAAACGTTACTTGCACACAACATCAATGTTAGGTCCAAAAAGAGTCTGATCCCTTAGGTTTATCAGTTAAGTTGACTACAAAAATGACTCAAAGCTGCAAAAGTACATTGAGATAAGGCACTTTATCATGTCCTGTGAGAGCGCTCACACATCCATGTTCACTCTTTAGTAATACAAACAGTAACAATTACAAAATGTTCAGTAAAGAAAAGTCAGTATGAAATTGCATGCCAGCACAAAATCTAGATTTCTTTATCTTTCCTTCTACTAGACAACAACACATAGTTCAGTGTTCAAACCTTTTAAAAACAACAATATTAAGTCAAGAGGTCAAGATTAAAGAGCATTTAGAATGAACAATTTCATTTGGCACTGCTGTGATCATATAGGGATGCACAAGGAATAGCTCAAAATTCAAATTATTATGAAGAACGGCCCACGCAATGGAAGTTAAAAACATTTTTCAAAATATCTTCTTCTGTGAGCCACAGTCGTATAGGTTTGGAACTACATTAGGCCGAGTAAATGATGAGAAAACGATAACATTTGAGAACAAATAAGGCATTGCGCATTTAAATAGGTGGAAACTATAGCTAACCACTGTGAGGTCACAAAAATCCCCATCAATGGCGGATCTAATTTCCTAATGAATCTGCATAGATTTTTGGCTTATATAGTCATTGATAAGTAGAAAACATACAAAGGGGAAAGTCACAAAAACAAAAAACACACAAATAAAGTATAGCAGAATCAAATACTGCTCCATATCAAAGCAATTCTGTTGTCAGTATTGGGGAATAACAGCAGATTTATAATATACAGCGAAATCCAAAACTCTGAGATCACTAGTGAAAATGTTTTACATCATGTTAATAATAATATGTTTTATTTATAGCACCTTTCCAGAGCTCAATTCATTTAACAAGAAACAATCTTTGTTTAAAATACTTTTAAAAAATAAAATGAAAAATATATGTATATTTGGGGTTGGTAAGACTTTTTTTTTAATGTTATCGTTTAAAAAATTTAAACAGCAAGGATATATTAAATTGGTCAAAAGCATGAGTCAAGACTTTTCACAATGATACAAAAACAAATCAATTTCAAATAATTGATTAAAAAAAAAAGATACCATGGTTTTCTCAAATATATTATGCAGCACAATGATGCTGAAATTCAGCTTTGTCGGCGCAGGAATACATTATTAAAAATAGATTACAATTTACTTGTAATAATATTTCACAATATTACAGTTACACTGTATTTTGATCGAACAAAAGCATTTTTGGTAAGTATGGGAGACTTCTTTCCAGAAAAAACAACAACTTTGGACCCCAAACTTCATGTATATATTGTAAATCTCTGTGCTCTCAGAGTTTAGGACGCCACTGTATAACGTGAAGAACTCAATAAGATGCATGGGAAGGAAATCAAGCACCATTTTGGTTTTGTAGTCCAACATTGAATGCACAGGACCGAACAGACAAGACACTTTCCTCATACAAACATCAAACCAACACATCGCTCTGTCTTCACCTTCCTCATATGGCATCCATTAGGCTAGTGATATTCTTGGCCTGATCACATTATAGTGACTGTGCTACTATATCAGCTATCCCACGAGGCTCTCAAAACATTGAGCGGCTGTAATGCGAGACGACTTGCAACATTCAGGACGTGTGGTTTGCAAAGTCTGGCTATGATAATACAACAAGCACACGCCAGTACTAACACTGAAATATAGGGGGGGAAAGGCACTGCAACACAACAAATGAGGAAATGATGTGCATAAATATAAGTTCAGTGTGCATTTTGAAAAAACTGCAGTGATGCTCAGCAACCGAGACTATCTTGGCAAAGTCAGACTCGTAAAATACATTTTTGGCACATGGAAGAGCGTTTACACAGTACAATACAGCTATAAATATTTGTTTTTTCAAATAAATAACAGTCTTAAAGATACTAACCACCTACAACACTGGATACGTACACACATCTGCTGACCAGAGCTGAAGGCCTACGGTTATTTTATTATGGAAGCCGGTGTGGAAACTCACACGTTTCACATTCGTTTCTCTCCATTGTAACAAATAAGGAGCGCATAGTTTTAGAGATATTAAGCACCAGTGAATGTAAATACTGTATAAGCTGGTAAAAACAAAGCAAATGGTTAAACGATGGAAACATCTTGTTTAAAAAGGAAGGCAAGTTTAGACTTCGCAACAAAGAGAGTTAATAAGTGACCAGGATCAGACATTCTTAGGGGAAGAAAAACAAGGAAACGCCTTTCAATGCTTTCTTCTGAATGCATGAATGGACTTGTTTTGGATGACCTCAACAATCACATATTCTTTTCAAATTCAACAACTCGCTATTGATTCTTAGGTTTGCTTCTATCATGTGGGATTTGCTCCTCTTTCAGATCCCTGTGGACGCAGCCGTAGCTCCTCCGGCCTCTGTTCTGGAGCGCGTGTCGGAGGTCAGAAGTTGCCGCGGCTCCTTCAGGAACACCAGAAGAACGGTGATGTTGTCGCTGGATCCGGCAGCTTTGGCCTGGGCCACCAGACTTTGGGCCACGTCCTCCCCCGAGCCCGCGCCCTCCCGCAGAGCCTCCAGGACCAGCGCCGGGACGTCCCCGGGCCGGACCACATCAAAGAACCCGTCACAGGCGAGGAGGACGTAATCTTCATCCCCGTTCAGCTGGACCGATGAGCTGTCAGCTTCATTAGAGACGTACGGCTTTTGATCAAAATCACCTTTTGAGGATTAGAAAAAAAATATTTTAGCCAATTAAATTAAATTTAGCAAATTAATATATATATATATATATATATATATATATATAAGACACTTTTTACAATAGTAGTAAATTAATCCATTTAGTTATAAATAGAGCTGGGTAATATAGTAATACCTTGAGATACGAGCATAATTCGTTTCAGGACGAGCTCGTAACTCGAGTTGCTCGTATCTCAAATCATTTTTTCTCATAAGAAATAACAGGGAAAAAATTAATCCGTTCCGGCCCTATAAAAAACTCCCTTATTAGTGCAAATAACAATGGAAAAACATGCTTTTTATAGAGACACACACACAATTATTGTATATAAGCATTCCTGTGACATAAAATAAAATGTGGTTTTAATTGTGAGTTCTTGCCTTCGAGACACACGATACAGTAGCGGCTAATGACGGCATGTGCGGAGGAGGAGGAGGAGGGATTACGTAGATAACACAAACACAATACAGAAGAGTAGTGTTTCTTCCCGTGTTGTGTATTGGATAAACTACACACACAATAATGTGCCTCAGAAGCTCATATTTATTATTATTGAACACTCATAACTCGTGCTGCTCCCAGCTTAATACTGGTGAATCACTCGTTGCCCCCGGTAACCCCCGCTGTAAAACCAAGCTGCCTCTAGTGGAGATCATATGCAATTACACATAAATGAGGAGCTTGAGCTGCTCGTATCTCAAATGTTTACTCGTATCTCAAAGCAAAAACTGCTCAAAGGGTTGCTCGTATCTTGAGATACTCGTGTGTCGGGACGCTCATATCTCAAGTTATTACTGTATAGCTAAAAAATACACAGTACTATATAATACTATTATACATTACATATACACAGTACACTACCGTTCATAGGTGGTCACTAAAGGGGTACTCACACTAGACACGGTTGTGATTACTGTAGTTTGGTTTAGAAACGCATTGACTTCATTTGTTTTTCTGTTTAAATGAGTTTCTGTTCATTTCATTTTGAGTTTGAAAAATGTATATGTTAAAATTCTGTTAAATTTACTGAAACATTTGACATGGGTTGTTAAAATGGTAACTTTTGTTTCTGTCTTTTAAAGGTTTACAACCTAAGAAAACTAATTCACTGAATCAACTGACAAAGTCAAAATAAAATAAAAAGTGATTTAGTCAAAAACTTGAGTTGTCCCAGCGTCCTTTGGAAATTGAATAGAGGAGGACTTGACACTGCACGTATATTAAAAGATTAAGAAGCACCTGACTTTGATCAAGGACTTTACTCGCAAACTACAATTCCTGTTCATCAATAAGGTGAGAACCAGCCCTATTATGAAATCCAATAGACGCGTTTAAAAAAAAAAAGTTGAACTACTTTTAACTGGAGCGGCGCATGCCATAAGCGAGACGCTCATATGTGAGCACAGCAGTTAAACACTCTCAACAAGTGAGTGTTTACATTGATGTGCAGTGCAACGGATCGATGCGTGTGTTTTGGTGTCATTTTAATTCACCTATTGCTCTGGAAACGGCGTAGGTTCCATTTACTCGCCAACAACCCATGAAAGCGATGCATCCACCCAGATCCTCAATCCTTTTCTTCTCATCCTACACAGAAGCACAAGCAGAAACAATGAACAATTGAACAATGTAGTGAAGTATGACAAGCAAAGCCATATACAGTAATACCTCGGTTTATGAGTTTAATTCGTTCCAAGAGCTCGTAAACCAAAATGCTCGTACACCAAAACAAGTTTCCCCATAAGAATGCACTAAAAATCAATTAATTCGTTCCACACAACCATAAATGCCCATTTTAAATATTTTTTTGGTTTTACCCTATTAATTACAGTTAAAATTATAATCATTAAGATCTCATAAATACTAATTAATAATTGACAATTAAACTATAAAAATACGTGACAATTTACTGTAATGCACTTCAGGTTTGAGCAGCCTGCATGGAGGAGATGAGAGGAGGGAGGAGGGGGAGCGGGGAAAGCAAGGATTCAAGTGCAAATGAGTGAATTTATTATAATAGTAAAGAAAACAAACAAAGTGATAATCCAGAGGTGTATCACACATGGAGCCGCGGCCGCGAACGAAGGACTGGACAAGAGAAGAGTGGAGAGAAGTGAACTAAATAGGCAGATGATATGAGAACGAGGTGTGTGTCTCTCTCTCTCTTTCTCTCACACACACACACACACACACACACACAGGCAGAACTAGACAATGAATTCATGAACTGTGACAGTTACTGCTTAGAGGTACTGTACGTGTATATTAGCGATCACAATTAATTAATGTTAACAACAGGAGGTAAAACCGCTGTAAATCACTTATAAAAGTATCACTGTGGTGAATGATGCAGCCAAACCAAGCGACGCTGAGAGAATGAATGAGTGAAGGGGTGATAAAGGGGTAGGAACCCCGTGACTGTTATGAGAGGCTGTCATTAGGATATTTCCTGTAAAAATGCGCAGACCATGCTGAGCTTCCACACAAAACTGCACATGGGTGTGGGTAAAAATTCTCGTACACCGATTCGACCCCCCCATGCTCGTACACCGATTTGCTCGTATACCAAGTCGCTCGTAAACCGAGGTATCACTTTATATAAAAACATAATTACAATGTTTTGTAAAACTACTTATTTTGCATGCAAAATGCGTTCAGAAACCCAGAAGTCGATCAGCTCCATTCTGATGCTTGTGGCATTCAGTCGCTGTAGTAAGTATGCAGTATGCAGCGCTAACCCTAATTGGGTTTTGATAAAAACCCTAACCCTATTGATTTAGCATGTGGTCAGCAGTCAGTTCCTCCATCTCACATTTCAGCTGCTCACAGAGAACAGATGAGCATCTGATACGGCCTTGCGATTCTGTCTCTATTGGTCAGCAGTGGCTTGTTGAGTCTCGTACCTCTCTCTCCGGTTTGTGTGGGTCCATCAGGGTCACCGGTTCTCCCTGTCGGACCAGCATAGCTTGAGAGTCGCCCAGCCAGGAGAGAGTCAGGTGATCGGCGGTCAGTAAGACGGCCACACCAGTGCTGCCGCTGCGCAGACGCTGAAGACGACAGAGACAAAACTGTTTAGCTTGCCATCCTGTGGTCACTGGGAGTTTGCTGCATTGTTATTATAATAATTACTGAAATACAGTACAATAGTTAACATTGTAAAATCAGCATCAACTGAACTTCATAAGAGCAGATACTATCACAATTTACAAATACTAGTTCTGTCAATCAATTAAAACAATTTAATTACAAAGTCAAATAATTTAGCAAATAAGTCAATTCATTTGTATTGGGCAATTATGTTCGAAATGATCTGCACTAAACTAAATAACAGATTTAATCAAATGGAATAGAATTAATAAATTCACATTCTATTTAATTGTCATGTAATGGTCAAAAAAATTATGGTAAATGGTTTATGGTCAAAAAAATTATATTGTGCTATTATGTTCAGAACTAACTTCACTAATATTAATAAATCTGAAATCACTATTGTACTAAATAATTTAGAAGAATTTAATATTTATACTTCTTAAAAATAAAATAAATTATTCATATAATTATAAAATTATTATTTTTATTTATTATTATTAATTATTCATATTATTAAAAAATTATTATTCATATAATTATAAAATTATAACAAGTGTTAATTACCGGTACTTTTTTGTCATGTCAATATTTGCACAATGCAAAATAAATAAATATTTATTTATAGGTCTAAAAAAATATTAATTACTGATTTTGATTTAAATTAAAATTTACAATTTTTTTTACCATTTAATGATGCTTTATTTAAGTAATTTAGTATAATAAAAAGAAACATTACTTATAATATGATATACTTAATGTTAATGAAATTAATAATTTTATTTTAATAAAATTATTAAGTAGAATTTAATATTTATATTTCATCAAAATAAAAAGATTATTTATATTCTAACAAATGTTAATTACTTAATTGTCATGTCGATATTTGCACAATGCAAAATAAATATTTATAGGTAAAAAAAAATTACAGATTTTGATTTAAATTAAAATTTACATTTTCTTTTCCATTTAATGACGCTTCATTTAAGTAATTTAGTATAATAAAAAAGAAACATTACTTATATTATATACTTAATGTTAATGAAATTAATCATTTTATTTTATATTTATATTCTAACAAATGTTAATTAATTGTCATGTCGATATTTGCACAATGCAAAATAAATATTAATAAAATCTTAATAGGTTAAGAAATGTAATTACTGAATTTGATTTAAATTAAATTTACATTTTTTTCACCATTTAACAACGCTTCATTCAACTAATGTAGTATAATTTAAAAAAATGAAACAACTTATTACACTCATTACTTATACATATAGATGAATAGATCATTACTTATTGAGCATGTTAATTCTGATCAGTAAAATGAATTCTTGTTGTCTTGCGCTATCCGTGCCGAGGAAACAGAAAGTGCTTACTCATATCTGTACCTGTGGAGGCAGACTGAGACGTGCAGCAAGCTTGCACAGTTCTTTTACCATACATTTAACCACAGGGGGAACAGACTATATTTATCTGTATTTATTACAGCGTAGGAACGTTAGATGCACATAACGGTTGCATCTTAAGAAGTGGGAGAGGTGCGAAAAGATTTCTTTCCATCATGAATTTCCACAGAATGCACCTGCTTGACAAACAAGGGTAACTGCTGAAACTGATGGTGTTTTCAGAAGCAGATAAGCTGATAAAAAAGAACCCGTTTGAAGGAAAACAGGTGTATACTGAAGAAAGCCAACCAAAACATCAGCTTTTTCATGTTTAAAAGTGGTTTTGTGGTTTCGTTTATAGGTTTAAAAGTCTGAGATCACACCAAAATCTGTTTTTCCATTTAAAGTGCCCCTATTACACAGTATAGGCTTATATGTACAGTATATGCTTTCCTGTGTCTCAATCAGTAGAGAGCGGCGCTTGCAACATCAAGGTCATGGGTTTGATTCCCAGGGAAAGCAAGAACTGATTAGAATGTCAGTGTGTTTTTTTAATGCAATGCAAGTCGCTTTGGATAAAAGCAAATGTCAAATGCATAAATGTAAATGTTAAAGATTCCTAATAGGTTTACATGCATCCTGGGTCAAAAAAACTTTAATTTTCTCATAATATATAAATTGAACATGTAATTTCTCAATGAGTCTGAGTTTGTTTAAAGATTGCAGAAGTCATTAAAAGTTGCATTTATAACATTAACATTTATCAGACGTTTTTCTCCAAAGTGACTTGCATTGCATTAAAGAAACACATTGACATTCTAATCAGTTCTTGCTTTCCCTGAGAATCGAACCCATGACCCATGATGTTGCAAGCACTACACTCTACTGATTGAGACACAGGAAAGCCATCACTTTTATATTATTTAAAAGGCAGCTAAATATTTAAATTTATAAAGATGGCACTAATATTGTGAAAAATATGTGTTAAATATATCTGGAAAATATTTAGCTTTTGTTGTTATTTTTATATTTTTCTTTATTATTGTACTGTTATATTAATTATGTGAATGTTTATTTAAATATGTTTTATTTGAATGATATTATTTGTTTTTTAATCTATTTATACATTTAGTTAGATCTTGTTTTATTTATACATGTACTAAAAAATTATTTAAAAGTTAAAATTAATTAAAAAAAACACACAATTTTATATATAAAATTAAATTATTTAAATTTAAACTAAATTATAATTTAAACTAAATTATTTAATAGTTAATTAAAAAACAAAAACAATTTTATATATATATATATATATATATTATATATAAAATTGTTTTTGTTTTTTAATTAACTATTAAATAAATTAGTATATGTATAAATAAAACAATTTTTTTTGTCTATTTATTTATTTCCTTCGTTAGTCTCTAACGACCTTGGCATTGCAAGCGCCGCGCACTACTGTTTGAGACACAGGAAAGCTTAATTTTTAGTAGAAATACATGTTGAGCCATTTCAATTACTTTTGTTTGATCTGTACATTGCAAAAAATCTGCATTATTCTAACACTCAAATCGCTATATACCGACAATATCATTTTTAATTAAACTTTTTGTAATAAGTTAGAAAAATGCAGAAACACCAAATCTCATAATCAGTTCATGCAAACATGCAGGTATTTTCAGTAGTGGTGTGTGGGGGTTGTTCTCGCCTCTCTCTTGGCTTTGATCTTGAACATGTCATCGGTGTGTGTGAAGCTGCTTCTGAAGGCCACGGCCGCGTCGCTCTTTAGCGCCTCCTGCTGGCTCAGGACGATATGCAGGTGAGTGGCGGCGTATGTTGCAGCATCCACTCCACCGTGTCCATCAAACACGGCGTAATACTCTCGATCTACACCGTCCTAAAGAAGAGAAACAGAAATCAGAATCGGTTTCTCACACATCATTTTGGTCCAAGCAGAAAAGTAATTAACTTGTTTTTTTCGATACTATTGAAGTACCAGAAATTATCATCTTTTGTGTTCAGCAAGATAACTTCATGCAGGTTTAGAGCAATTGAGGGCGAGTAAATGATTCAGTTTTGGGTGAACTATCCCTTTAAATAAAAACTGACTGTTTACTTTCACCTTTTAATTTAATTTTATGTCTCAAAACATCAGTCCAAGTAACTACCAACATCATCCCAGAATTAAGTTCATGAATTCTACATATCCAGATATACATACAGCATTTTGCAGCCTGTATAATAGTGAATATGCACTGGTTGATTATGGTATGGTTGGTTAAATATCTATATCATACACAATGCAGATCTTCCTTCATTCGAGGCTGGAGGAAACCTGTGGCAGCCTCACCTTCAACCCCAGAAGCTGGTTAAACTCTTTCAAGACCACGTGACGATCCTCCATCTTCCTGCGCGTGTTACGGATGGCGTGAACGGAGCAGCTGTGCGTCCGTGAGGTGGAAGAGCCAGGACTGGGGAGCCGTTTCTGCCAGGCCACGCACACTTCTCTCAGCTTATTTATAAAGAGGCGCTGCAGTGGCTCAGACTGCAGCACTGAAGGGACACACACACACACACTCATCATGATGCTACATTGTTTAGCATATATACATACACACACGTAAATACACACATACGCACAATACACACACTCATCATGATGCTACATTGTTTAGCATACACACACACACAAATACACACATACGCACAATACACACACTCATGACGCTACATTGTTTAGAATATATACATACACAAACATACACACAAATACACACACAAATAAATGCATACACAGATATACACACACAAATAAATGCATACACAGAGATACACATACACAAATACATACACACACACACATACACAAATACATGCATACATACACAGAGATACACATACATGCACACACACACACATATACACATACATACACAGATATACATATACATACATATACATGCACGCACACACACAAATGCATACATATACACACACAGATATACACACACACACAAATATACACACATAAAAAAATAAGAGCATATTTTGCCCCAAACTGAAGTCTTCATTGGCCATGGATAATTTATTTTTTTTACATACACACACAGATAACAAAATGAAAAAAAAAGAATCAAAATCAATTGAATCACTCACAAACAACTTCCTGTTCATCCTCCGGTTGTTCGGGATCTCTGGGGCAGTGGTGAGGTGAAAGGTCATCTTTGAGTAATTCAGTGACAGCAGCGTTGCACATCGCAGCACACAGCCAGGACGGGGCATTTCTTTTAAAAAAAAAAGTTAATTAATGATTGATTCTGTTTGGTATTAACTGAACATCACTCCTTTTAAACAACATTCAAAGTTTGGAGTCGGTAAGATTTTTATTTTTAAGAGAAATTAATGCTTTTGATGGATGGATTTTTTTTTATCTCAAATGTCAACAGTGTGACAATAACTCACATCAAAGTAACATGTATTACCTTTCAAAGTTTGGGGTTTAAATGTTTTTCAAATAAGTCTCAGCAAGGCTGCATTTATTTCATCAAAAAGTAAAAACAGTAATACTGTGAAATATTATTACAATGCAAGTCACAGAATCCTAATACATTTTAAAATGTAATTTATTCCTGTGATTAAAGCTGTATTTTCAGCATCATTCCTCCAGTCTTCAGCGTCACATGATCCTCTCATATGATGATTTGCTGCTCAAGAAACATTTACTATTATTATCAATGTTAAAAACAGTTGTGCTGCTTCATATTTTAGTTGAAACCATGATGCATTTGATTCTTTGATGAACCGAAAGTACAAAAGAACAATAATTTGCAATATTATAAATTCCTTTACTGTCAATTTTGATACATTTAAATGTATTCTCGCCAAATAAAAGATTCTTTTGGGGGGGGGGTTTGGTTGACAAACATAAATATAAACGTAAAATGTCACACAAACTGTGGAGTAAACGGTACATCTTGCACTACTGAACTTGTGCAGTTTTTAGATGAGATTTAGCACTTTTGAGCAGAAAGTGGCGAACGGCCCGCCGTCCACTCATAACAACACATCTATTAAACGCAGCATTCGGCTGTGAGATGTTATCGAGTTACATAACAGCAAGATGTCAGAAAAGAAACTCCCTTTGGTCCTTCCTGTCAAGAGCTGCGGTCACGTCATGCATCTCTGACCCACATCATATCACAGAAGGGTTAAACCCGTGTGCACACATCTGCATCTGGCACAGCGTCCAACAAAGAGGAAATGAAGGCTAAATGTCAGGAAGTGGGTATAACAATAGTGATTCCACAGACAGGAAGTCTGCCCTGAGAAATGCGTCAGGGGGAGACAGAGAGAAAAGGATACAGAAAAATATCAAACAAAGACGCCATTGTTAATTTAAACATTAAGACTTCTGCACCAATGCTTTCACTTAATGTTTGATTGCACTGGGGGGGAAAGCAACAGATCTGTTAATCAGATCATGGATAGTGACTCGGGGCAAACACAGAGAGAAAGCAAACCGGAGAGAGAGGCAGGAATGACAGGAATGAGAGAACGCTCCTCCTCTGGTTAAAGAGGACAGGTGTGACGCAACATTTTAAAAATGCTGTACATGTTTTTAGAAACTGTGAGGAGTAAATTCAGGACATGCCAACACAAATATAAAACCTCTGCCATCCAACAGAAAATATAAACGCATTCATTCTTCTGCAAAAACCTGCGTCAGGGGATTTTAATCAGGGGCCCAACGAAACAGTGCCAGGGACTTTGGAGAAAAAACGGTGTGAAAAAAATGTTAAAATAAATAATTACATAATCAAACATAAGATACTAACAAGGGAAATAAATAAATGAATTGACAAAAAAAGAAAACAACAACAAATTATATATATATATATATATATATATATATATATATATATATATATATATATATATATATATATATAGATAACATTTACAAAATAATATTGTTGCGGTTTTTTTTATTAATTTGAACTTTTAAATAATAATTTTTTATTGTATATGTATATATATACACACACATACACATACATACATATACACACACAAACACACACACACACACACTAAAAAAATTGAGAACCTGGGGGTCTGTGGAAAAGTTTAAATAAAAACAAAATAATAATAAATAAAACATAAGATCTAACTAAATATATAAATATATATATATATATATATATATATATATATATATATATATATATATATATATATATATATATATATATATATATATATATATATATATATAAAACAAATAAATCAATAATGAATAAAATCATTCAAATAAAACATTTAAATAAATAATATATAACAGTACAGTACAATAATAAAGAAAAATATAAATAAAACAGAAGCTAAATATTTTCCAAATATATTTAACACCTATTTTTCACAAAATGAATGCCATCTTGCCAAAACAAAATATTTTGCTGCTTTTTAAATTATATAGAAGTGATGGCTTTCCTGTGTCTCAAAAAGTAGAGAGTGGCGCTTGCAATGCCAAGGTCATGGGTTCGATCCCCAGGGAAAGCAAGAACTGATTAGAATATCAATTATCAATGTGTTTCTTGAATGCAATGGATAAATGCATGAATGAATGAATGAATGAATGAATGCATAATTAACCTGGTTGAGAGCAGGCGGAGGCCCAAATCCAGACTCTCTCCCTTCACCTCCTGCAGGGACACTTTACGGCTCAGTGGACTGACGGGAAGCAGGTCCTCTGTGACAAGAGGGTTTGGAAACTCCTCCAGAAAACTATTGAGAAACTTTGCAGCGTCGCCTTGCTCCGCACAACTCATCGTATGGACTTGCAACCTCCAACCGAGAGAGAAAGTCAGGGATGTCCAAAGCAATCTAAAAAATAAAATTGAACAAAATATGCTTAATGCACAACCACTTTTATGCCATTATGTTGTGTTGCAAAAGGTAACAGTACAGATACTATATATATATATGACAGCATTAGCCAATCAGAACAATAGGAGATGTACCTCTGTCAACATCAACCAATGGCGTGCATTTGACAGGGATTTTTTTTTATGTTTACGTTTGATGATTATGTAAATACAACGACAGAAAATAATAATACCAAACAATCCATAACTGTAAGAAGTGACATGTCATTTGCAGCTGTTATTATTATGCATCACCTCACATGATGCAGGTTTTCTTCGACACAATAATGACATACTAGCTATATTAAAACTGAAAACTGAACTCAAAACTGAACTTCTTATAAGATGCACTAACGTGCATTCAGGAAACTTTGTAAGTTGATGACTGCAAGATTTCATGCTGTAACTTAAGCATGAGTCCTGTCGCCATTTGAAAGCAGAACGACCGCGGCCTCCAACTACAAATAGCAACTGGTTAGATTAATTAACAGCATAAAAGAGAACATAAACGCGCCGTATGTACCTTTGCGGATGGTTGTTGTTGCTTTATGCGCCGACACTCCTTTTTTCCTGACGAGTGCGTGTTAAAGAGCTCGCGCATGAACGCACGCCCTTTCAATCACTACACAACAAAAGCCAATCCGTCTGCGGAAGTCGCTGTGACAGAGCGGAAGTTCAAACAGAGCGATATATAAGCGATACATAAGAACACCCGTGAGCCCGGAATCCGCTTATTAGAATTGAATGACGTCGATCCGTTCGGTTGCCAGATCGAATTCTCCACCTGGGCGGAGCTAAGTTTTTATATGAATATTCATGAGGCTTCTTTAATGAACTAGCCAATGAGAGTCCAGTTATTCACGTAAATTAATTAATATTCATGAAACAAGGTCCAAATGGAAAGAAACGGAAGGTGATTTCCGTCATAGCAACACGATTTTTACTGATTTATTTTTACGATTCATTATTTGTATTGTATATGAAAAAGAAAATGCACTAAGATGGGCAAATACCGTTGGATAGAGAGAATTTTTTAAAAATAAATTTTTCATATACATTTTCATATCACTATTATAATTTTATATCTGCACTGATTTAAAATCTTGAATTGCACTATTGTTACTATTTGCACTATTTGCCATCGCCACTTTACCTCCATAATTCACTTTATCCATCTTTTACATTTTTTTAAATATTCTTCTGTTGTTGTTACTGTTAAACTTTTGTTGTTATTGTTTTGTTGTTGTCAAGCACCTTGGGTCTGAGAGTCATAGAATTTCAATTCTCTGTATGTATGTACTGTATGTATGGCAGAATTGACAATAAAGCTGACTTTGACTTTGACTTTGGGTAATGTATCAATTATTGGGCATTATCGCATTAATATTGTTGAGTAACTTCATAATATATAAAAAAATGTCCTGGCCCCAAACATATGACAAATGATTCAATGCTTTAGTGTTTTGTATAAATGTAAAAGCAGAAAGGCTATTGCAATATTATTACATTATAAACATGCAATATTATTACTACACATGATTTTGATACACAAATGAAGTGGCACCTTTACTCTTGTTTTATTAAACATTTGTTTTACTTTATTTTGAGTTTAAAAAATTTTTTACTTGTAGTTTGCATGACGTGATTATTATTATTATCATATTAGTTATCATATACCCTGAATAAACATTTCTCTTGATATAATATATTAAAATGCATATAATCATAAAAATGTTTGCATTCTCCAGGAAATGTGTTTTGAAAGAGACAATTTTTTTTACCATAGATGTAAATGAAAATGAGTTTTTAACCATACCATGTAATATCATGGTACATGAAAACAGAAACATGCTAACATGTTTAATGGGTTTCACTGAGGTTGTACAGTGATTTATATTGCATTTATAAATTTAATGTTGTATATTGTTGCATATAGACGTGTGTTAAATAAAAAGCTATATGTATAGACAATTCATAGAAATGTGTCTAAATATCAAACGCATACTTTTTAAAAGATGCATTGATTAAATGATGTAAGTTTATTTTTAAAGTTGGCATGCAACAGAAGTTGCGATTGTCTTCTCATCTATTGTGACGTATATCAAAGTGAAGCTAACAAAAAGAAATGTGCAGCGGGACTTGTCGATCACGCATTGATTGGATGTTTGTGGTTTGCTAAAGAGAAGAGATGTTGATACAAATGGGAGGCAGGTTATTTTGATATATAAAGTAATAAAAATTGCTGAGTTCCTTTGGAAAAAAACAAATAAATCTATAAATAAAATAAATATCTGGTAAATAAATAAATAAATGTATAAGCAGACATAAGCCACAAAAGCACAGTACAGACTGTTAAACTAAAATTTTATTGCCATTTCCATCTTTTTAGCTTGCGCATTGAGACTAATTAAGCTGTCTTTAATTTTCTACTGCAAGCTTTACAAAACAGTTTATACAAAATAAGCTGCCAGGGCTGCCATTTTGTCTTTAGGCTTCTTAGGATTCCCTCTCCCCATGGGCCTCCTCCCTCTTCCCTTCCCTCTCCCTCTCCGGGCTCCTCCGGCCCGATGCATGGGATGTCGCATGGTCGCATGTTTCAGCTCCACGAGATCCTGGAACACAGGCTCGCAAAACACGCAGCCGGTGTGCTGCGTTTCACCGTCAGGCAACGGCGAGCGCGTCTTGTTGAAGTCCACCACCACCAGAGAGGCTTCGCAGGACTCGCAGCTGTCCTGGGACACCTGCACTTTATGCGCATGCTCGAAGAAATGCACCACCACGTTGCATTTGTTGCAGGCCATGCGCCACTTTGGGCCCGAGGTGGGATCGAAGACCAGGACGCCCGTCTCGCACTCAACGCACTGACCGATCCCGAGAGAGTTGAGGGAGTGCTGACAGGACGGGTGTGTGCACTCGTTACAGCCCATCCCTGACGGAAAGAAAGAGACAACTTGACATTTCATTTTCTTTTTTCTTTTCTTCATTTTTCACCTTCTTTTTTCGTGTTAAAAGGTGCCAGAATGTTTTTAATCCACCTTTTAGTTATAAAGCTAAAACATTTGTATTTAAAATATTCATTTTAAATACACTACTGTTCAAAAGTCTGGGTGTTTTTGACTGTTTTTAAAAAGACTTATGCTCATCAAGGCTGCATTTATTTGATTAAAAATAACAGTAATATTGTAAAATATTAGTACAATTTTAAATGTAATTTATTCCTGTGATTAAAGCTGTATTTTCAGCATCATTCCTCCAGTCTTCAGAGTCACAAGATCCTTCACAAATCATTCTGATATGATGATTTGCTGCTCTTTTCTAATTATTGTTAGTATTATCGAGTTAAAAACTGTTGCTGCTTAACATTTCTCTGGAATCCATTACATACAGTGAGGAAAATAAGTATTTGAACACCCTGCTATTTTGCAAGTTCTCCCACTTAGAAATCATGGTGGGGTCTGAAATTTTCATCGTAGGTGCATGTCCACTGTGAGAGACATAATCTAAAAAAAAAAATCCAGAAATCACAATGGATGATTTTTTAACTATTTATTTGTATGATACAGCTGCAAATAAGTATTTGAACACCTGTCTATCAGCTAGAATTCTGACCCTCAAAGACCTGTTAGTCTGCCTTTAAAATGTCCACCTCCACTCCATTTATTATCCTGTATCAAATGCCCTTGTTTGAGGTCGTAAGTTGCATAAAGACAGCTGTCCACCCCATACAATCAGTAAGAATACGACTACTGACATGGCCAAGACCAAAGAGCGGTCCAAAGACACCAGAGGCAAAATTGTTAATCTCCACAATGCTGGAAAGGGCTACGGGGAAATTGCCAAGCAGCTTGGTGAAAAAAGATCCACTGTTGGAGCAATCATTGCAAAATGGAAGAAGCTAAACATGACTGTCAATCACCCTCGGACTGGGGCTCCATGCAAGATCTCATCTCATCGGTTCTCAATGATCCTAAGAAAGGTGAAAAATCAGCCCAGAACCACACGGGAGGAGCTGGTCAATGACCTGAAAAGAGCTGGGACCACCGTTTCCAAGTTTACTGTTGGTAATACACTAACTGATTTCATGGTTTGAAATCATGCATGGCACTGAAGGTTCCTCTGCTTAAACCAGCACATGTCCAGGCCCGTCTTAAGTTTGCCAATGACCATTTGGATGATCCAGAGGAGTCATGGGAGAAAGTCAGGTGGTCAGATGAGACCAAAACTGAACTTTTTGGTCATAATTCCACTAAACGTGTTTGGAGGAAGAAGAATGATAAGTACCATCCCAAGAACACATCCCTACTGTGAAGCATGGGGGTGGTAGCATCATACTTTGGGGGTGTTTTTCTGCACATGGGACAGGGGACTGCACTGTATTAAGGAGAGGATGACCGGGGCCATGTATTGGGGAACAACCTCCTTCCCTCAGTTAGAGCATTGAAGATGGGTCGAGGCTGGGTCTTCCAACATGACAATGACCCGAAGCACACAGCCAGGATAACCCAGGAGTGGCTCTGTAGGAAGCATATCAAGGTTCTGGCGTGGCCTAGCCAGTCTCCAGACCTAAACCCAACAGAGAATCTTTGGATGCAGCTCAAACTCCGACAGGCCAGAAACCTGACTGATCTAGAGAAGATCTGTGTGGAGGAGTGGGCCAAAATCCCTCCAGCAGTGTGTGCAGACCTGGTGAAAAACTACAGGAAACTTTTGACCTCTGTAATTGCAAACAAAGGCTACTGTACCAAATATTAACATAGATTTTCTCAGGTGTTCAAATACTTATTTGCAGCTGTATCATGCAAATAAATAGTTAAAAAATCATCCATTGTGATTTCTGGATATTTTTTTTTAGATTATGTCTCTCACAGTGGACATGCACCTACGATGAAAATTTCAGATCCCACCATGATTTCTAAGTGGGAGAACTTGCAAAATAGCAGGGTGTTCAAATACTTATTTTCCTCACTGTATGTTTTCAGAATTCTTTGTTTCAATAGTAGAACTGTAAAAGTCTTTAATATAACTTTTGATAAATGTACACAAATATCGATTTTATTGTTATTGACCGCAAGCTTTTAATAATATAAAACTTAATATATATTGTTGTGGAAATTATTTTCCTGAACATTTATTAATAAAGAAGTGATCTGTGACCAGGCTGCCAAACAGATATATATTATATATATATATATATATATATATACACACACAGTAATACCTCGGTTTCCGAGTTTAATTCGTTCCAAGAGCTAGTTCGTAAACCAATATGCTCGTACACCAAAACAATTTTCCCCATAAGAATGCACAAAAAATCAATTAATTCATTCCGCACGACCATAAATGCCCATTTTAAATATTTTTTTGGTTTTACCCTATTAATTACAGTTAAAATTATAACCATTAAGATCTCATATAAATACTAATTAATAATTGAAAATTAAACTATAAAAATACTTGACAATTTACTGTCATGCACTTCAGCTTTCATCAGTGGAGGAGACTAGAGGAGGGAGGAGCGGGGAAACCAAGGATTCAAGTGCAAATGAGTGAAATTATTATAATAGTAAAGAAAACAAACGAAGTGATAATCCAGAGGTGTATCACATACGGGAGCCGCGAACGAAGGACTCAACAAGACAAGAGTGGAGAGAAGTGAACTAAATAGACAGATGATATGAGAATCAGGTGTGTCTCTCTCTCTCACACACACATACACACTCAGGCAGAACTAGGAGACAATGAATTCATGAACCCTGACAGTTACTGCTTAGAGGTACTGTACGTGTATATTTCACTACGTGAACAATAGCGATCACAATTAATTAATGTTACAACAGGAGGTAAAACCGCTGTAAATCACTTATAAAAGTATCACTGTGGTGAATGATGAACCAAACCGAACGACGCTGAAAGAATGAACGAGTTTAGGGGTGATAAAGGGGTTGGAACCACGTGACTGTTTTATGGGAGGATGTGTTTAGGATATTTCCAGTAAAAATGTGCGTGACGATGCTGAGCGTTAAGACTTTTCCACAAAAAACAGGCGCAATGTTCGTACACCGATTTGCTCGTATACCAAGTCGCTCGTAAACCGAGGTGTTACTGTATGTATGTATGTGTATATATATATATATATATATATACACACATACATACACACACATATACACTATTATTCATACATACAGAAGTCTTAGGCACTTTAGTATTTTCACAAAAAATGGTTAAGCCAGTTAATTATACCTTTTGTGTCAATAGGAAATATCAGTTTACATTTCCACACATTCCTTTTGCCATTATTTGTAATATTTCAGTCAGATATTTTCCATTCACAACAGCCAGAATGATCTGATCTCAACATCATCAAGTCGAGTGATTTACATGAACTGACACACACTAAATCCAGAAGAACCGAGGCAACGTCTCCAAGACGCTTCCTTTCTATAACCTTTTTGCAAAGGAAAAAATCAGTGATGACCAAAATTGTGAAGAAGGAAAAAAAAAAGAAGTGTCAACGATATGAAACAGTTTGAAAGAACTGAAGGAGCACCAAAAAACAAGTTGATTAGAGAAACAGAGTCTCTCCTACCTTTCTTCATGTCTCTGAAGGGGGGGTTGCTGAAGCAGTACGGACACACGGGATAGCTCTTGCCACGAGAGCCTGAGGTCCAGAGCACCAGCTCAAACTCATCCAGAGGACACTTCAGCTCTTTGTAAAGCTTAATGGCTCCGTTCTGAGGTAAACTGTACGTCTCGTCGCAGTGAGAACAGTGCAGACGACTGGGTTTAGCCTGGGGTGATTACAAATGACAGTTTAGAGCACTTTTTTAGCTTGTGAGCTACTTATAAAATGACAGAGTCAAAATGATCTAGCTACTATAAAAATACAAAACATGAACATATTGAGAATTCATTATATGCACAATATATGTTGGTGTAGCTTGCATTGCAGCTACATTATATAACTCCTTCTCTGTTCGCTTTTCAAAGGGAAGGCTGTGTCATAGTTTTTATGACTAGCTCCACATTTCCCTTCTTCGGGATAGCAATGACAGGCGGCAGATCGAGGCAAACGCACTTCCAAAATGACATAGTGAGAAAAAAAACTCCAGCTCTCACTCCGTATGGAAGTGCTCAGTTTTTGACTTCTTACTTTGTTCAGCTCCCCCACTCATTTTATACCCTTTCTTAAGTTTAAAATAAATAAATTGGAGGCTTTCTCGCTAGAGTTTTGCACTTGTATGCATGCGCACACGTCAGAAAAGGTCAGAGGTCAGACTGGCTTCCCTGTACGTCAATCAAGTGACGAATTTCATAGTGAGGATGGATGATAAGCTGACGGCGAATTTAATTCCATGCGATCCACCCACAATATCTTTGGGATCGACTGGTAGATCCCGATCAACGTATTGGGCAGCCGTGTTTTAGATCATATTTGATACATAAATGATTAAGCAGTAAAAAGCAGTCTGAATATAATCTGAATCAACTTTTGTAGTGGTAGAACAAATTTTAGGCACATTTTTGGAACATGCCATTTAATATTTAAAAAAAGACACAATAATAATAATAATAATATATTTTTTATATACAGTACTTAAGAATAAGAATCTTCTAGATCTTGTGTTTGAGCTTAATTTTTTCTAAATAGCTTATAATTTTAATTCATACAATGTACAGCAAAAATCAGCTATAAGCATTTTCCAGAATTAACCAATTTTACAATTTAATGGCCCAAAAAAAGGTTGCTTTTGGATAAAATAAATAAATAAATTTGCTTTTGGATTTAAATAGGCAAATTCTTAAGAGGTGCATAAACCTCTTGATGGAAATAACATCAAAACATTTAATTCCATCGAAAGTCACGTAGATTTTTGGTCAAGTTCTAGTATTGGCAATGCAAGAGTCCGGCGCTCTGTAAGGAGTGACAGCAGAAATTGTTGAATAAACCGCACACAAAAGCATTCTCAGTGCTTCTTAACATTGAGTTTGAACTACTGTAGTCACATGGACTGTTTTAAAGAAGTCTTTACTACCTGTCTGGGTCTCGGATTTCAATATAAAAATGATTTCAATCAAAAATGTCTTCATTTGTGTCCTGAAAAGGTACGAACATCTTACAGGTTTGTGACATGATGGCGAGTAATTAATGACAGAAATATAATTTTTTTAGGGTGAACTAACCCTTTAAGCATTTGCCAGTTTAAATACAAAATATAGTCGGTTGGTCGATGCAGGTACGTTTTTCGAACTTAATTTTCCACTAATTTTATAGTCCAACATGAAGTAACAGCGAAGAGCTCTAAACTGTGTAAAGACTTTACTCAGTACATTTGGATCGAGAAAATCAGCATTGGACATTGCAGACCTTTCAACAGGAACATTAGACCAACAGCCTAAAGTAGTAATTGAATAATGAGGAACATTGATGAATAATTTGAGAGTTATATCACATTCATATGGAAACAAGAGAACATTTAGGTAAAAGGTTTCCTCGCTGAAGGTCATTTTCAGGTGCACAAGTACAGGCGGAGAGAGATGAGAGTCTGCCTAAAAGCCCAGAGTCGTCACAGAGGGAAAGAGATAAACCATGTGATTTACGCAACATGGCCATACGGATGGTAATTAGGATTAAAGTTATTGTGTAAATGTAAACGCACTAAAAAGTTTGGCTGCATAATCAACATCCCTGACCTCTCAACCTGACGTCAGATTCTTAAACAAGGTGTTTTTGACGTACAAAGAAATTCATACTTTTAATCAGCAAGAATGCATTAAATTGATCAAAAGCAATTATAATTTATACATTTCTATTTCAAATAAATTCTGT
This sequence comes from Rhodeus uyekii, assembly GCA_037043235.1. Lineage (NCBI taxonomy): Eukaryota > Metazoa > Chordata > Actinopteri > Cypriniformes > Acheilognathidae > Rhodeus > Rhodeus uyekii. The sequence goes on from JAWRVZ010000051.1 coordinate 1,656,278, forward strand.
TCGTTTAAACTTTCTATTTAAAGAATCCTGAAAAAAACTATCATGGCTTGCACAAAAAATATTAAGCAGCACAATTGTTTTAAATATTAATAACAAGAAATGTTTCTTCAAATCATGATATCAGAATGATTTGTGAAGGATTGTCTGACTCTGACGACTGGAGGAATGATGCTGAAAATTATTTTAAATTGTAATATTTCACAATATTTACTGTATTTTTGATATAAAAATAATAATAAATACAGCCTTGGGGAGGATGAGAGACTCCTCACATATACAAACACATGTATATATACAGTAATACCTTGAGATATGAGACATATGAGTATTCCAAGATAGGGTTAGAGTTAGCAAATTTTTGCTTTGAGATACGAGTAAAGATTTGAGATACGAGCAGCTTACAGATGCCGACGCTAGAGGTGTTCAAGCACTCGGAGCCACGCGCTTCACTCTTTCACTTCACCTGTTTGTTGACTTCCTTATGCATCTCCTGCGAGTCGTCCTGTGGTGTGTGTTATATACATGTATGGGGTAATTGCATATGATCTCCACTAGAGGCAGCTTGGTTTTACAGCAGTAAAACAGCAAAATATACAGTTTTGTATATTCATATATTCCACATATTAGTGTCTTTCAGATTACATTGTCTATGTTTTGAAGCCAATTAGGAGGACGAATACAGACCTTCAAATTCTGAGTTGTTACGAAATGTATAAGTAAATGATTGCAAGGATGCATCCATAAAGTCCTGAACCTGTTCCCTGATATTGGTATTAAATCTATACAGTAATACCTTGAGATACGAGCGTCCCGACATACGAGTATTCTGAGATACGAGCAAGCCGTCAAGCAATTTTTTGCTTTGAGATACGAGTAAATATTTGAGATACGAGCAGCTTACAGACGCTAGAGGTGTTCAGCACTCGGAGCAGCTCAAATGCTCCTCATTTATGTGTAATTGCATATGATCTCCACTAGAGGCAGCTTGGTTTTACAGCGGGGGTTACCGGGGGCAACGAGTGATTCACCAGTATTAAGCTGGGAGCAGCACGAGTTATGAGTGTTCAATAATAATAAATATGAGCTTCTGAGCACATTATTGTGTGTGTAGTTTATCCAATACACAACACGGGAAGAAACACTACACTTCCATATTGTGTTTGCATTATCTATGTAATCCCTCCCTCCTCCTCCTCCTCCTCCGCACATGTCGTCATTAGCCGCTACTGTATCGTGTGTCTCGAAGGTAAGAACACACAATTAAAACCACATTTTATTTTATATCTCAAGAATCTTTATATACTTAGATTTTTGGTGTATTTTTTGAAGGAAATAATAACTACTCTTAAAACAGTTTTTCATGGTTTAATGAAATTAAATTATTGTTTTACTTAATAATGATATGTTCATATGCTTGATCACATGGTAATTTATAATGGATAAAAGATGTTTATGAGAATGGATCAATAGTTTTGTGAAAAGAGATGACAAGCGTGACAAAGGAAGCAGGACGTGTCAAAAGAGCTGACCACAAAGAATGTGTGTGTCAATGTATATGCTATATAAAGACATGTTTTCTATACGTTGAGGCGTTTTAGGGCATCTCGCTTTAAGTTAACCTTGAAAAGAGTTTATGTGTGCGGGAAAAACAGGAACCGAGATGAGTGGGGGTCTCAACTGAAACAACGGATATTAATCAACACCTGTCAAGGAAAAGACTGCCTACTTGTTACATTGTGTAAATATGAGGGTCGTAGGGAGAGGCGAGCGTCACAGACGGCCTGGGTATAAGCCTCGCATAGGATTGTGTAATCAGGGTAATTCATCTGTAATTCATCTGACTTAATTGATAATTAAATAGTTAAACGAAAAGCCTCTGCTCTCCTCATTAAAAGAACACGCGGACTTGACGAATGCAACAGTGTGTGAGTCTATATAGCAATTGAACTTTTTATTTTTGCATTGTTATTCGCACAGAGTTCAATGCGCTGTGATGCTTATGGTTTTCTGAGAGAAGCCAAATGAATACACTACTATTCAAAATTTTGGAGTCGGCAAGATTTTTGGAAACACTTTACAATAAGGTCTCATTTGATAATATTAATGTATTCACTACCATGAACAATATATTTGTTACCATTTTTAATAATCCTTGTTAATGTTAGTTAATAAAAAATAGTCATTTATAGTTTGTTCATGTTAGTTCACAGTTCATTATCTAACGTTTATTATTAGTGCATTTTTAAATGAACATGAACTGAGATTAATAAATGCTATTGAAGTATTGTTAATTCTTAGTTCATGTTAACTAATGTAAACGTATTGTAAAGTGTTACCGATTTTTTTATGTTTCTGAAACAAGTCTCTCCTGCTCATCAATAATATGATGATTTGATGCTCAAGAAACATTTCTTATCATTATCAATGTTGAAAAAAGTTGTGCTGCTTAATATTTTTGGCCTAATTGTTTTTTCAGGATTCTTTTTTCTTTGCAAAGTAATTATAAAGACTATAAACTTTAATTAATACAATAAATGTTGATCAATTTAATGCATTTACATGTCAACGTTTCTAGAATGAGAACAGTATCTCTAGACTTTTAGGACAATCGGTCCTTACACACCTGGATGTACTTCATGAAGCGACGGCATTTGCCGCAGCGAGAGAGCGGCTTCCCAGTAGCAGCGATGGGAGAGAAGGACACCTCCATCAGTTCATCCATGCCTGTTCCAGAAACATAATAAGTAATTAACAGTGTAAAAATGACATGGCTAATGCAAAATTTACACAGCAAAGGTGGAACGAACACACTTGTAAAGTTGCATTCAGTCGTTTAATGCTGCTCAGAGATGACAAATTAATGTAAACTTCAACATTTGGGGCTGTGGTGGGTCAGAGCAAACGTGGGTCAAATCAATTTTAAATAGATTGAGAAACTGTTTAAATAAAATGTAGCTGAAAAATTATTAAAAAAAAAAAAAAACTTATTAGCTAAAAAAATTACTATTAGTTTTAATTTTATAATTCCTATTATAAAATCAGCTACAAAATTACTTCGGCTAGTTGCCGAGACAACATCTCTTATTTTCATTTACAATTAACTTGATGTACTAAAATAACTAAGAATATATAAATAGACATAAAAAACAACTAAATTTAACAGAAAATTACAACTGTTTTAGGAGCGTTTAGCCTTGAAGATTAGTGGTATAAATGCTAGAGCAGCCCTCCCTTCTTCATCACACTCTGCAGGGCATCACAGTTGCCGAGACAACATTTCTAATTTTCATTTACAATTATCTTGATGTACTAAAATAACTAAGAAAATATAAATAGACATACATTTTTTTTTAAAACATAAAAATTATTGTGAAATATTAATAAAAACTATAAATGGCCTCTCAATTAGGAATGAGCCCGAAGCCTAAATCCAAATCCGGAAAGGTGTGGAAAATTAATAACTAAAGAGACACGGTTGGATGTGGATTACATAACATCATGATTTTACTGATAGGATCGTGAACATTATTGACATGCATCTTGTGTGTGTCAGTACACACATGATCACAAAAATAAAGAGTGAGTGTGCATTCAAAAGCGATTTCAACACCCCGCATCTTGATAACGACTCCCTGAAATATAATATAATTATTATAATTAATTAATATAAATAATATAAATAAATAATATAATAAATTATATATTAATATAATATAAAATAATATAACAAAATATATTTTTTTATTATAAAAGTATTGAAAATATTTTTTCCTTCCATCTCCTACTCCCTTTAGGAGCTTCATAGAATGTGTATTTAAGCATTTAAATAAAATAAAAAATTTTAAGTAATTCGACTTTTCATTGGCTCGCTGTGTGTGAAATTACCTGCGATGGAGTCCACAAAGTAGTGGAACTTCCTCTTGAAGATGTCCAGAGTATGCTGTAGGACCTGGAGGAAGTTTGCCTTTCCTAAAGCTATCAGAGTGAGCTGCTTTTCCACAGCACTCCGGATTGTGGGCAGAACCAAATCGGCATCTAACACACACAAACACACACACAAGGAAAACGATAAGCATATATTAAATAAATGAGTCATTTATCCAACACTTGGTTTCAAAATAACTAAGTGCACAGAATAGATTTCAAGATTTCACGAGATGGATAAACACAGAACACACCAAGTTGACGTCAATGAACTAACGGCAACAACACAGTAAGATTGTCGGCACTCGTCTGCTGCGTCTCGGCCTGAAAGCTGTGCTTGAACACACCAAAAAAACTAAAGGCAACTGTCAATTAGTATGTGCATTCAGTAAATATCAGTCGATATCAGCAGGTATCAATAGACTATTTTCAGCATTCAAGAAGAGAAACCGAAACTGGCACTGCAGAGATAAACAAAAGCAGGGTTTGCAGAACCGTAGTAGATCTAAAGCAACGGTGTGAAACACACAGTATGACGTTGTCCGACAGCCGACCGTTGGCTTCATGTGTCCTGGACTTAAAGTACATGGACACTTATAGTTATAGTTCATGAACATCCCATAAACACTATACAAGCAATTAAACTTGGTTATTGCAACGCTCTTCTGGCTGGACGCCCTTCTAGTGCAACCCTTCCTCTATTCTCCAGGCTTGAACTGCTTGTATGTGTAATGTTTGAAACTTTGTATCGTAAGCACTCTTGTGTACTTTTGCATCTTCAGGATGAATCGCTTTCTGTGTTCCTCACATTGTAAGTTGCTTTGGATAAAAGCGTCTGCTAAATGAATAAATGTAAATGTAAACTGAAACACACAAAATACCTGTGGGTGAAATTCTTCCTCTTACCAATCTTATAGTAACCGTGAACCAGAACAATCCCAAGGTTGGTGGGTTTGAGTCTGCGGCCGCTTTCCACCGTCACATAGTTCCTCTGACAGACGTTGTTAATGTGGACGGGGATGCTGGCATCCGTTCCTAGAGAAAGATCCTTTTTTTAATGCAGTTCACATAATAACTCTCACAATATTTAAAGTAATGATAAAAAAAAAATAATAATAATAATAATATATATAAATAATTTTTTAATTTTATATATATATATATATATATATATATATATATATATTTATAAAAGATTTTTTTATATATATTATTTATCTGCAATTAAATGTTTTTCCAAAATAATTTAACAACCAAACATGTCAAACTGTAACCAACTGTATTTTAAGATGTAACGATTCTACGGCTATCAGGAGATACAAATATTTACTCCAATATATACACAATGTGGCGATAAATTAATTACAAATTAATCACATAAAAATTGGCTGAGAAATTAACGCCAAAAAGATCATAAATCATTGTTTTGTTAAATGAAGAGGAAAAAAAACACCAAATAGACATAAAAAGTAGCTTTAGAAAGAAATATATATTCTAGTTGATTTCAAAAGAATTTATTACACAAATGACAGAATCTTTAAGGATTATGATTTTTTTTTTTTTTTGGAAATTATATGATACTCTAAATAAGACACTAAAACTGCCAGTGGGTGGCAGTAAATGTAGGGCTTTCGTGCGTCTCAAATACTAAAGTGTGGCGCCTGCAACTCGAAAGGTCATGGGTTCGATTCCCAGGGAAAAGCTAGAAGTGTTTAGAATGTCAAAGTGTTTCTTGAATGCAATGCAAGTTGCTGTAGATGAAAAATGGAAAAATGCTCCAAATGAAAGCGGACAACTGAATCCCTTCACGAAACGCTCTTCCACAACTATATTATCGAAGGGAACATGCGATGGTCACGTAACGCAAGGAAGTGATTTAACCATGTATGGTCATGTGACCCAGGGTGCCGAATCCTCGTGATTCACGTTAAACGTACACATGGTGGGAGAGTTGGAGTTAACAAATAAACAGAATAATTCAACTGGTTTTGTTTTGTTGTGATATACAGACACACTTTCAGACAAGAAATGTGTTTAATGCTTAACTTATAAAGTTAAGAGCACCCATATAGCACATTTAAAAAACGTAATTTTAAATGTTCATTTATTTGTATATATCATATTATATATATACACTGCTTTATGAAATGTTAGATGATCTACGTAGGTCTGAAGCGGGTGCGTTAATAATTGTAAAGTATTCATTTAATTAATTGGTTATGGGAAAAAATAATGCATTCAATCGACAGCCCTAAATATTTCACAATATTAGTTTGCACATATATATATATATATATATATATATATATATATATATATATTTCTTTTCTTTTTCTTATACTTCAGTTTATCAGCTACGTAACCAATTATTACTTAAAGCCTTTCTTTGCTTTTCTGTATTTTTCCATAGAGTAAGGATGAATATTGTCTGCACGTCTCACCAGATGAACATGTTATCAGAATGTTTTGAGAGTCTTTCTGTTGATAGTTGGAGCCTGAGCCGAGTTCAGCCTTGGACGTGTGTGTGTGTGTGTGTGTGTGTGTGTGTGTGTGTGTGTGTGTGTGTGTTAATATGCTCTGTATTGGTGAGGTGATTAACTGGCAACACAAGGAGGCGGAATGACTTGTTCTCGACAATCTGTGTGGGAGGTCAATAACCCGTCAACCATGTGATCAATGAAGATATGCTTCAGACTGTCTGCTCTTGTGGAAAATTACTAGTTTTGTTTATCTTTCTTTCTTTCTTAGCCAATCAGAATCATTTAACCTTCAGTAACAATGTAGTTAGTCTCCTCTGTTAGAGTATAATTGCTGTAACAATGTTATTGTGTGTGAGGCGGCCTGCGAACTCCTTGTGAGACTTGAAGCTTCTTCTGATGAAACTGCAAACTAAACTTCACTAAAATTTCTACTATTGACTCCTGCTCTTCATTCATTATATCTGATCCTCAGGTCTTTAACTGTAATTCCCCTACACTTGCATCAATTCATAAAATAGCCTACTGTAAAAAAAAAAGAAAATAGATCTTGATGTGAAAACCTGAGCTCCTAAATACAATAATTATGCATGAAGAACTTTTAAGAAGTCAATGTGCTGTGAATTTTTCATGCATTTGAAACTGTAAATAATTTAGCAGTGTTTTATGATACAGTGGCAATGAACCGACTGAGAGGGAAATAATAGACATAAAATGCATGATATGACTCTCTTCTGTGAACTTGTTTTCTAAAGTAAATCCGGTAAGGATGCAAGCATTAATGACACAGATCTTACCAATGCCGTGTTTCTCCATGAGTGTGATGAGCTCGGCCTCAGTGAGGTAATCGGGAGGATTGGTCTGTTTCTCCAGCAGCTTGATCTCGTCCACTATGAACGTGTCTCCTCTCTCACACACCGGCAGCGCCTCTTCCAGAGGAATCCCCTGCCAGGGCATCACTTCAGTGTAACCTGAGACGTAGAGAAATAAGCATCACCTGTAAACCACAATATAACTTCAAAAAATGGCAAAAGTAAAATTAAATGTTGCACATACCAGTAGAGATGAGCGTCTTCCCACTGCATGTGAAGCTCTCCGTGGCGATGCTGAAGGAAATCGTGGTCTGCAGGTATTTACAGTCGGGGCTGATTGTTGCTATGAAGTGCCGTGTGATGTAATCATACAGACGCCAGCCGTCGCTGCCTGCAGAGAGGAAGAGATAGATGGCCTAAACTATATTTGGTTGCACCAGAAATCACATAATTCCCCACTATACAGTAGGCGAAAAACAGTAAGTGACTAAAGAAGTGTCCGAATTCACAGTACTCATGAAAGAGTGGGAGGAAAGTACTCTGATGACATACTTCTTCCACTTTACTGTCCCATGAGGCCACGGGAGAGGATTTATGAATGGCGGTGAATCAACGCAAATGACTAACGTCTCTGACCATCGGGAACGTCCAAATGATATTCATCTAACACACATTCATACTATGTAGAACACACATTTTTTTGTGAAGTAACTTCTTAGTAATTTTCTAATAATAACAGTCTTAGTCATTTCAGACGCAGCCATAGTTACGCAATCATTAATAGACAAACAATCTTTGTAACTTTATAAATGTCTTTGTCACTTTTGATCAAAGCATTCTAAAAAGTATTAATATCTTTTTTTTTAAACGATACATATATAACAATAACGATATATATGATATAAAATGATATATTTATACATACATACACACAGTAATACCTTGAGATACGAGCATAATCCATTTCAGGACGAGCTCGTAACTCAAATTGCTCGTATCGCAAACCATTTTTTCCATAAGAAATAACAGGGAAAATTATGAATTATGAATGAACTAATTATGAGTTCCTGCCTTCGAGACAGACGATACAGTCGCGGCTAATGACGGCATGTGCGGAGGAAGAGGAGGAGGAGGAGGAGGAGGAGGAGGAGGAGGAGGAGGAGGAGGGATTACGTAGATAATGCAAACACAATATGGAAGTGTAGTGTTTCTTCCCGTGTTGTGTATTGGATAGACTACACACACAATAATGTGTCTCAGAAGCTCATATTTATTATTATTAACACTCATAACTCGTGCTGCTCCCAGCTTAATACTGGTGAATCACTCGTTGCCCCCGGTAACCCCCGCTGTAAAACCAAGCTGCCTCTAGTGGAGATCATATGCAATTACCCATAAATGTATATAACACACACCACAGGAAGACTCACGGGAGATAAGTATGGAAGTGAACGAAATGTAAATGAACAAGTGAGGCTACATGTGCTCCAAATAGCTTATGACACTTATAACTCTTATGTCTCGTATCTCAAGGTATTACTGTATATTAGTTAAATATATATATGCACACGCACACATAACAAAAAAAAAAAAAGATTTTAGTCTAGATCTTCTCTTTTTTTGTATTCAATAATTTGAAATAGGATCATGCATCTTCTCCTGCAACGCCAGACAATAATTACAGAATGACCTCGGTTAGTGCCATAATCTCTTCCCTTGGCTTTACACTATCACACACATTTTTGTAGACTTAGACCTAGTCCCAGACTAAACTGCACGTTTGCACTGGCATATCTTAAAATGTCAATGCCGTTGTTTAATCTCAAGATTCACACCAGTGTTTTTTTTCCCCCAAAAGCTACCTAAACGTCCTAATTAAACTAAAGCCTGATCCTGGCTCAGTCTAAGCCCGTCTAAATGTCTGAGAGTCGTACCCAGCTCGCTCTCAGAGGCAGATCTCATGGGAGTGATGGGAGGATGGTCTCCTGCGTCTGCTCCTTTCCTTGGCTTATTAATTCCCTCGGAGAGAAGAGCTTTTACCTGCATACACAAACATAAGCATTTTTCATAGACAATATTACTATCAATTTTAATGCCATGTCAGGACTAAACACCATATAAATAATAATAAAACAAATAATACAATTAAACACAATAACATAACATCTTTCAGCTTAATATATGATATAATGCTAATTACTTTATCAATTATTTTTTACAGATACAAAACAAAGCACCAAATAGGTTCTCTTTAAGCTTTCCTGTTGCTCAAACAGTTGCGCTTGCAACACCAAAGTCATGGGTTTGAGTCCCAGGGAAAGCAAGAACTGATTCAATGTGTTTCTTGAATGCAAAGCAAGTCGCTTTGGATAAAAGCGTCTGATAAATGCATGAATGTAAATGTAATGATCTGATCAGGGCAGAGGAAAGGGAACATGCTCACCGTTTCTCCCCAGAAGGAGCTGTTGGCCTGTTGTTTGAGGGCGCCCTTCAGGTCAAAGTTTTCCGGGTAATGTGTTGTCTCTGTGCGAGGATAGCTGATATAACCCTGTGTGTACAGACGCTCTGCTATCTGCATGGTGTGCTGAGGACCCATTCCTGAGAAATACACAGATTCAGTCACATATACAGAATATATTACAGTTCAAAAGAGAAATGCTGGGTCTTTTTAAGTCATTAAAGAAGTTTCAAAAAAATATTAAGCAGCACAAGCACTGAGAATAAGAAATGTTTCTTGAGCATCAAATCATCATGTGAAAATGATTTGTGAAGGATCATGTGACACTGGAGTAATGATGCTGAAAATACAGCTTTGATCACAGGAATAAATTACATTTAAAATATATTACAATAGAAAAACGGTACTTTTAAATTATAATAACATTTCACAACATTTTTACTGTATTTCTGAGCAGCCTTGGAGAGAATTCTTTGAAAAAAAAAAAAAAACATTTTATGCTTACTATTTTCAGTCTATTTGAAACAATAATTCAAAATTGCCATAATTATTTGCCAATAAAGTGAACCATATAAGGTTCCTGACCATATAATCTAAATAAATGTCATGACCAGTAATGTAAGGTTATTGGTTGATTTATACTCTCATTTCTCATACTTATGCCTTTGTATTTGTAATTTCACATTTAATATTCAGAAGGGAAGCAGCGCACCCAAAGCAGAGCTGGCCACTCGTAACATCTCCACTGTGTTCAGAGCCAGAGGTCTCTGCTTGGCTTTCTCTTTCTTAGTCACAGACTCAACCTGCAAAGAAGAGACATATAATAACTCAGTCCCACTTCAAGTGTTTAACCATTACTGAAATAGGAAACACATATACATACTTTAGCCTCGTTAGCGGTCTTTGCCATGTTGACAAACATTTGCCCAACATCTCGGTCAAAAACCCGAACACGGTCCCAGTCCAAGGTGAGCGGGCTGTCCTTCCCCTTAAAAACCTGTTTGCACCAAAAAACAAAGGAAAATGCAGAAAAGCAAGTATGCAATATATATATATATACGGTACATATGTATACAGCTCTTCTGTAAACAAATCTCTAAAGTTGTAATGGCCAGAACTGACCTTTGCTTGTACGACCCAGTACGCTTCAGGTTTGAAGGACTGGATCTTGTCGTGACGCTCCACGCAGAATCCCAGTGTGGGAGTCTGACAGGGGCCAAAAGAGATCAAGGAAGAGTCCAAATTCCCATATTTCCCCTGGAAGTATTTGGTTTGGAAACTAAAATCCAGAAACAATGGTTAGGTGTGATGAATGGCCTAATGAATAACCAGACATCAAAATAGTTTGCAGTACGTTTTGGGGTCAGTAAAAAAACGTGTTATTTTAAAATTGTATAATGTTTCACAATGTTACTGTACTTTTGCCCAAATAATTGCAGCCTGGTGAGGATTAGCGTCTTCTTTAAAAAATATAGAAAAAAATTCAACAGACCCCAAACTGTTCAACATCAGTGTACAGTAATACCTTGAGATACGAGCATAATCCGTTCCAGGACGAGCTTTTATGAGCATTTCCCCCATAAGAAATAACAAAAAAAAATCTGTTTCGGCCATCTAAAAAACTCCCTTATTAGTGCTAATAACAACGGAAAAAACATGTTTTTAATTGCTATAGAGACACACATACACACACACAAAATTATAGTATATAAGGATTCCTGTGATTTAAATAAAATGTGGTTTTATTATGAGTTCTTGCCTTCAAGACAGACGATACAGGAGCGGCTAATGAGCACATGCGGAGGAGGAGGAACTCATAACTCGTGCTGCTCCCAGCTTAATACTGGTGAATCACTCGTTGCCCCCGGTAACCCCCGCTGTAAAACCAAGCTGCCTCTAGTGGAGATCATATGCAATTACACCATAAATGAGGCGCTTGAGCTGCTCCGAGTGCTGAACACCTCTAGTATCTCAAATATTTACTCGTATCTCAAAGCAAAAATTGCTCAAAGGCTTGCTCGAATCTCGAAATACCCATTTGTCGGGGCGCTCATATCTCAAGGTATTACAGTACATTGCAATGCTATATTGTAATGGTATAAAATATATACATTTATATATATTCAAACAGGTCTGCTCTGCCCAGATGAGCTCTTTCATACCGTGTGAAAGCACAGCCGATCCTGAGGTCCAGTTCCTGACGAGCATCTACGGACAGCGCCTCGTTCTGGTTGGGTTCTCCGAGTCGATTCATGGCGTTACAGATATCCGTGTCTGTGATGGAGCTGAATTTGGCCCGATACACTGTTTTCTCATTACCGTAAGGCTTATTCATCACAGGCTGAATGGCATCCAACACCTGAGATGGTACAACACACACACAGATAAAACACACACAAAAAAAACAAGGCCAATCACTTCAGCCCTAATGATATGGACAGACTTTAGTTGCATTTTCTTTCGGAACTCGATTCAGACTCGCCTCAAAACAAATGTTTTCTCCTTCTTTGTCACAGTCCAACCACAGCACGACAAAGTCACAACCCTTTGCTTCAACCTGTAAAACAGCAACTTTGTTATGGTAAAATTGATGGAAAGGATTTTAAAATGTTACCTTTTAATATAATATAACAGCATAACATAATATAATCTGTAGCATAACATAATACGACATAATATAATATAACATTATACATAATATAATATAAAACATAATATAATATAACATAATATATAACATAACATAATGTAATGTAATATATAACATTATATATAACAAATTTATAATACAACATAACATAATATATAAAATAATATAACAACATAATATATAACATAATATAATGCATAACATAATATAATATATAACATAATACAATATAATATAACATACCATTATATAATATAAAACAACATAATATAATAATATACCTGTCCATTTTTATGTTTTTGACAGAAGTCTCTAATGCTCACCAAGGCTGCTCATTTAAAAAAATACAGTAAAAACTGTAATATTTCAAAATATTATTACAAAATCATGACTCCAGTCTTCAGTGTCACATGATCCATTTTTTCAAGACATTATGATGATTAGAAAGATCAATGAACAGCATGTTATTACATTTATTTATTAAAGCACGTATTGAATAGAAATCTTTTGTAACATTATAATTTTATTATATACGTATAAATTGCATTATTATCACAAACACATTATTTCTGCATTTCTTCCACTCAATTATATAGAAATAATGAGATATATAGCTAAAACAACATCTTTTCTCGTTAAAACTATATATTTTGCTCATAATAACTATTTATGTCATAAAAACTATATTTTTCCCGTTATAATAAAATATTATATTGTTAAAATCATAGATATGTGAACAAGGCAAATGTCATGATCAGAATACAAAAATTCAGCTTTGCATCAGAGGAATAAATTGCATTTTTAATTGATTAAAATATGAAACAATTCTTTTAAATTATAATAATATTTGACAATATTACTGTTGCTACTGTATTTTGATTAAATAAATGCAACCTTCTTGAGCAGAAGAGATTTTTCCAAAAATATTTACAGATTCATACATTTATAATTGAACATTACTGAAGCAATGAATTTTGGAAGATGAATGTCATGATAATAATATCATATAATATTTTATTATATAATATATAATTTATAAGTACAGTAATACCTCAGTTTACGAGTTTAATTCGTTCCAAGAGCTCGTAACCCAAAATGCTCGTACACTAAAACAATTTCCCCATAAGAATGCACTAAAAATTAATCGATTCGTTCCGCACGACCATAAATGCCCATTTAAAATATTTATGGGGTTTTAACCTATTAATTACATTTTAAATTATAACCAATAATATCTCATATAAATACTAATTAATAATTGACAGTTAAACTCTAAAAATACTTGACAATTTACTGTATGTACACTTTACCCGTCTCTGCTGGCGTGATGAGAGAAATAACATATCTAGTCAAAAAATAAAAGCCCGACCGGTTGCATCAAAAACCAGCCCAAATTTGATCAACCAGCCCAATGCACTTTTTCCCAGTCGGACGTGACCAAAAGGAGCCCAATTGTGAGGGGCCCCGCCCAATCTGGCAACACTGCTCTCATCCCTCACACTCAACTCTCTCTCTAGCCCCCCTGAAACCCCGCGTTCTTAAAGTGACAAGACTGTTAACTTAACACTTATTGAACACATCAGATTAACTAGTTCCTTCAGCATTTGTAACGATATTACAACGTGAAGAATAGCGATCACAATTAATGCAACAACACGAGGTAAAACCGCTGTAAATCACTTATGTAGATCATTGTGACAAATGATCTGTACAGAATTATAACTGTGTTATAGGATGCTGTTCTCTAAAAGTGTATGGCCCTTTAAGAACGTCATTGGGTGCGTCGTACTGAGAACACACGTGAGCCTCATTAGTATGCAATGTGACGTGTTAAGGTAACATTCTACGTTAATAAAGTTTCATCATATTCACATGTAACAGTCGTGATGATTAACGGGGATTAAGTAGTTGGAACCACATGACTGTTTTGTGAGAGGCTGTGGTTAGGATATTTCCAGTTAAAATGCGCGCGATGATGCTGAGCGTTAGATCTTTTCCACACAAAAATGCACGTGGGCGAGGGAAAAAATGTCTCGCACTCCGATTCGCTCGTATATTAAGTCACTCGTAAACCGAGGTATTATTGTACTATACTTTTTAATACTTTCTTTGACATGCTTGGAACAGAAAAAAGGTTGAATTAGATTTTATGTTGTCTTTAAATCCAGTTTGTCTGAATGTTTAATTATTTTAGATAATAGATATAAGAAAAGTAGTCATGAAGTCACCTGAAGGAATTTGACCATGTTTAGTTTGGGGTTTGCTTCCTTCTTCTCAGTCGGAGCTTTACTGAACAACTCGGCTGGATCGACTTTATCCCAGTTGTTATACTTTCCTGTAAAACATTAAGGATAGGGGATTTGACACTAGTCTTGACTCTTCCACACGACATTATTCCCCTGCATTTTAAAGCTGAAGACAAGACACTTGCCGATGAAGTCCAGACTCATGACGTGTCCACACACCGACGTCATCTTAAACCTCACATTTTGTCCCGCAAAGCTTCCCGTGTACTCATGCACTGAGCACGCTCCATTTAGGCCTTTTCGGCTTGAACAGCTACCTATAAAAAAAGGGAAAGAAAAATAAATGTTGACTTGACGGCAACCAGTCAATGGCTTACTTGGAATAAAGTTACTACACTTTACCTTTAAGATACACCTTTAGGAGAACTTTAATTCATGCAATCATCCAAACACAACCTTACACTTTCTTTATTCCCTTCATTGAGACTCTTTCCTTTCCTCTTCCTCTTTTATCCTTCGCTTTGAAAACAATACACGCTTTCCCAACAAGCACGACCACGTAAGCCTGACTAACGGCATAAGCACTCTTGCATAAGCATTTATGCTGGACATTAACGAATTAGCAGGATAAAAGCAGTTTAATTAGTGCTGGCATTGAACAATCCATCATAAAGTGAAATGAGAGAGCGAAGAGCTGATTATGCATCTTTTTTCATTCATTCGTTTCTGTTTTGCGCTCTACAGACTGAAACCTGGTTGCCGCCGGCTAAAGAGATGCAGTTCCCAAGGCTGAACGCTCATATGCAGAAGGAGTTCATTGTAAATGAGTCGCAAAACCCATGATGATGATTATGATGATGATAATGATGATGTCGTCTCTCTCCTTGACCACCTACGGTCCTTTGGAGGTCCCCAGTGAGACTATGGTACATAAATAAAGGCCCGAAAGGAGGGGATGACCACATCTGGACCAGCAGCTTTACCCCTTCAGGCAACAGAAAGCCTCCAACCTCTCGTTCAGCTCTCCAACGCTCCACGATTCAGCATGCAACAGCTACAGGTAAGTCATCAACTCGAGATCAGCTGGAACCCAGAACTGGGAAACTGCAGTTCCTTGCATTGAATTACTAAGCATGAAAAAATAAATTAGATTTAAACTGAAATTATTACTATTGATGCAGCCGATTTTAGCCAATAACATTGATTACCATTCAAAGGTTTGGGGTCTAAAAAAGACTTTAAATATTTTTGAAAGAACATTTACCTTTACGCATTTGGCAGACGCTTTAAAGAAAGACATTCTAATCAGTTCTTGCTTTCCCTGGGAATTAAACCAATGACCTTGGTGTTGCAAGCGCCACACTCTACTGTTAGAGCGACAGGAAAGAAGGCTTTCTTGCTTACCAAGCTTGCCTTTATTTAATTAAAAATACAGTAAAAACACTAATATAAAATATTATTAGAATTTAAACTTTTTAACTGAAGAAAAACTTTTAAAAAACTTTTTTAAACTTTTAAAAAATTTTACTGTTTATTTAAATGTTTATTTTAAAATGTAATTTTTGTTTCTTCCTGTGATCAAAGCTGTATTTTCAGCATCGTTACTCAGTCTTCAGTGTCACATGATCCTTCACAAATCATTCTGATAATCATTATCAAGAAACACTTATTATAATTATCAATGTTGGAAAAACACTGCTTAATATATTCGTGGAAAATGAATATCTTATTTCAGGATGCTTTGATCAGAAAGTTCAAACAAGCAGCATTTTATGTCTTTAATGTCACTTAATTAATTTAATGCATCCTTGCAGAATAAAATTATTAATTTATTAATAACCAGAAATAACGACCTAAGCCGGCCTGGCTGATTTAAGTCTATAGCTAAACTTAAAAAAATGGGGATTTCAACCTGAAAGCTAATCAATACCTCCGGATAAATCCACCTTTTTATTATAAACCGGTAAAAGAAACATTTGCGGAAACCTCAAATTGCTATTAGCGAGAGCCCACAATAGTGTTTAAGTAAACTATATTTATATATTCTTCATCATTACCGATGCATTTATGGCAGCAGCTATTTGCACTAAGTCGGAGTCTAAATAGCAGATTATATTACACGATGTAAAAATAGCCATATTTTCTTTGCAACAAGTGTAAATGCTAGTTATGTACTATTTGCACTTATAAATGATGGCAGATCATCTATTTGCACCTCAGTGTTGTTTACATTAAATGGTATGCAACTATAACAGAGTGAAAATAGATTAAATAAACGCTGCCTTATTAAAACAATAAAGCCCTCCTTACATCGACCCCTTAGACACTTCATCTCCACTTAACATTTCCGATCTGATATGTGACTTAATTGATTCCTCTTTAGTGAAGTAGAATGAACACATGCACACACAAATGTCAAAACACCCATCTCGGCAAGTATTCTTGTAAACACAGTCGGTCTTTAGTGAACAGAATTGAGAAAGAAATCGGAAATGTGAATCATTATATTGGATCCTTGCATTTGGTCTTAAAGTGACAGCAGCCTAAAAATCTGTGCTGTTTTCTGTCAAAGTTAATAAAACAAAGATAAATCTATACTAAATTTAAACAGTGAACATTTAGCGTAATACAGGGGTGTCAAACGTACGGCCCGCCAGGGGGTTCAGTCCGGCCCGGGAGATTAATCTGCAATATGAAAAAAATAATTTTAATTTTCGGCGGAACTAACAGCAGATGCAGCACTGAGCTTCAGGCTCTGAGTGGCGTTTAGTTCTGTCAGTTTACGCGCTTTCCTGTTGGCCATGGCAACCTCATCATCGAAATTTCTGTCAAAAAATAGAAAAGTGGACACAGAGTGTCGGATTTTTCAAGACAACTGGACGTCTTCCTATATGTTCACGGAGGTGATTGGGAAACCCGTGTGCTGGTGTGCTGCAGCAAGTTTCGGTGCTTAAGGAATATAATATTCGGCGCCACTATGAGACTTAAAGATAATCGTACATAGATAAGAAATGCACAAAACAGTTTTAATCCAACATCTACACGGGATAATTGGTAGCAATAGCAGATAATGCTGCTGCAAACGTCATCATTTCGAAATCGATTTCAGAACAAACTCGTGAGGCAGGATGGGAAAGGGATGCGTGACGAGTCAAACTGTGTTTTAAGTTCGCGTTTGGCACACTGTTCGTGTGGATCTCCCTGTCGTTCGGATCTACGAAGTTGTGCTGATGAAATTAAATGTTGGTGGGTCTGAGGAAACAGCGATCTAATTTTCACCCGGAGCTGAGAGGCCAGTGATGATGCTGCTGTGAAAACAGCTCCAAGAGTTCATCCTGACGTCAGACAGCACAAAGAGAAGATTTCAGGGTTGCTGAGCAGTTTGAAAAACCATTTCAGGTCTTTAGCGAACTCTAGACAGAATTCGCATTTTTTAAATTACAGTTTTCGCAAATTGATAAAGTAAATTTGTTTACATTAAAACACATACTTATGAATAAACTTGCAAATTTTACAAAGATTTTCGTTTGAAAACATCTGCAACTTAAGATTAAGTGTGTGAAGTCAATTCATGTGTTCAGAATTGCTTCCCAGAGTTGGAAAATGGATTTTAAATAATTTCTATATTTTGATATTTGATATGTTAAGATGCAGAACAGTGTTTTTAAGTTCCACAAAACTGTGACTAACTGCTTTGCGTCATTGTACAATAACTGAATTTTGTTTTAATGAATAATGCACATAAATATTAAACTGAGTAATAGTGTTTTTGAAATTGCACATACTACTTAGGTTGTTCATAATATATATATATATATATATATATATATATATATATATATATATATATATATAAAGGACAATTCATTTAATTTAAAGATTGTTATAATTCGATATAATTTATAATATAATGCACTGATACACAGAAAAAAGTGGATTTATTGTTAATTCTATGTAATTTTGCTACGAGTTCACTGGTCTGGCCCCCTTGACATCAGTTTAAGCTGTATGCGGCCCCCCGACCAAGATGAGTTTGACACCCCTGGCGTAATACATTTAATTACTAGATCTCTGTACCTGAATGAAATACTACAATTTGCAACTTTGATATGTTTTACTTATCTATGCTTGCAATTAGTGTATTGGTTCTTGTGTTTTACTGACTGTTCAATCGCTTGCCTTTAGTAGTTACTGCTGTGGGATTGGAGTAGTTAAAGTGTGCTTTAAGTAATAAATGGAAAGCAAAGTTACCCCCACACTACCCAAAAAATGTGTATTCCTTACTGATCCGATCAGTGATGCAATATGATCCGAACTGTGAGTTTTGTGATCCGTTGAATCACTGTTTGATATAGACTAAGGGACACAGCAAAGCTATTATTATTCTTTAATGTAAATTATACTGGATCTGTGAATGTAGGCTGTATACTTTAGCATTAACTTCAGAATGATAACAATCTATGGTGTCCACGACAGATGGAATGAAAATATGCATGATACTATAACCAGACATCCACAAACCACAAAGAAAGAAGCCCACAGGACAGGGGCAAACTGTTGGGTATGATGCCTACTTCTCAATCTCTCGCTCAGATTCTAGGACTCCTGAGCATTTTTCTGCTGGTCTTGGACCCAAGCCAGTGCAGTCCGATCACGGGCCAGTGCGTGGAGCACACCTACTGCTCCTCCACGCTCAAAGAGTACCACACACAGCTCATCAACCTGCCCAGCAGGATCAACGAACGCAGCGTCGCCCCATGGAGCTACGTGTGAGTTGAGCATGTTTCAAAATACAGTGATACCTTGAGATACGAGCATAATCCTAAGCTCGTAACTTGAATTGCTTATATCTCAAATCATTTTTCCTATAAGAAACAACAGGGGGAAAATTAATTTGTTCCGGCCCTCTAAAAACTCCCTTATTAGTGCTAATAACAATGGACAAAACATGTTTGCAATTGCTATAGAGACACACACACACACAAAATCATAGTATTATTATTTAGCATTTATAAAAAAAATGATAATGCAAACACAATATGGAAGTGTAGTGTTTCTTCCCATGTTGTGTATTGGATAAACTACACACACAATAATGTGCCTCAGAAGCTCATATTTATTATTATTGAACACTCATAACTCGTGCTGCTCCCAGCTTAATACTGGTGAATCACTCGTTGCCCCCGGTAACCCCCGCTGTAAAACCAAGCTGCCTCTAGTGGAGATCATATGCAATTACACCATAAATGAGGAGTTTGAGCTGCTCCGAGTGCTGCTAGCACTAGTATATCTCGGAATACTTGTATGTCGGGACGCTCATATCTCAAGGTATTACTGTATAGATTTAATACAAATATCAAGCAACAGGTTCAGGACTTTATGCATGCATGCAATCATTTACTTATACATTTTGTAAAAACAGAATTTGAAGGTCTGTATTTGTCCTCCTGATTGGCTTTAAAACACAGACAATGTAATCTGAAAGAATGTACATTCTTCTGCACCAACAACAGGGCGAACGAAGACCTGAATCGTGTGCCGCAGATCATCTATGAAGCAAACTGCCAGGACACTCACTCTTGTAACGGGGTCGACAGCCCTTTCAGTCTGGAGAGCATCCCCATCGCAATCAAAATGCCATTTCTCCGAATAAACCCAAGATGCCCAACTTACTCCCTGGAGTTCGAGGATGTCAACATCGCCTGTATATGTGCAACATCCAGACAGAATTAGAGCTGCGTCTAAAAAGTCATGCTCTAGATTCCTTGATCAAATATTATAATTGTGTACTTAAAATTAAATGTCAACCACAGCCAAGTCTACTGATAAAAATGCATACTATCTTAAACACCACCAAAACGCATATGCTGGAACATAGATGTCTTTAATTGCTAAATGCTTGTAAAAGTGAATAAATAAACCGCTTTTGTAACAAAACCTTGCAATATTTGTGTTTTCTATTCATTCAAGAAACAAATGCACTGCAAAGATTCGTATGCATGTAGAAAAATTCAACATGTTAAGAAATTCAAAATCCTCCCTGCTTTTCCTGCTCGCTTGCCAAATACTGCAGTTTAATACAAGTACAAATATGTAATGAAGTCTCTAAAATATGAAGTGGTCAAAACTGCATGCATTATAATTATAAAATATTTAGAAACATGCTATTCAAAACAGTTTTAGTCTAGAACTCAAATCAAGTCATGTCAAATGTAACAATAAAACAAATATAAGAATGTAACTCATTAGATCAAATACAAAAGCTGGTGTTTTTATTAAATAAACTGCCAAACCATCCAACATTATATAATTAGGGGACCAGTAATTATTTGCAGTAGGTTTAATGTTTATAAAGATGATAGAGACTCACCTTTAGAGAGGATTTTGGCAATGGACTGAGCCAGAGAGGGTTTCTCAGCCACCATAAACACAGTCCTCATCGCTGCTGGATACACGTGTCTTAAAATATTATTTCAAAGTTAGTAACAAAAGCAAGAATTAGAATTAATAAACCAACAAGGGAGATAATAACACCGGTATTGGCTGTAGTCACAACACAGGCACGTTAACTTCCGGGCTGCTCGTAAATTGTCAAAATAAAAGTCCCAACGAAAGGTTTCACTACATTTACAGTAAAATAACAATACATATTTTTATTATTATTAATATTAATAATAATAATAATAATTTTACGAATGTCAAAAAACAAAACAAAAAAACGCTTTATAAACGTTTAATATATACATACAAACGTATTATGAACATAAATGTACATTTAATATGATA
Source organism: Rhodeus uyekii (assembly GCA_037043235.1). NCBI lineage: Eukaryota > Metazoa > Chordata > Actinopteri > Cypriniformes > Acheilognathidae > Rhodeus > Rhodeus uyekii. The sequence goes on from JAWRVZ010000051.1 coordinate 1,677,631, forward strand.
AGTAGACAGAATTTTTTTTTGTCTATAAGATGTCAATAACTGCCAATTGTCCAAACGTGAATAGGGGGAGCATTCAGAGGGGGGACATTTAATGTTTACATTAAATGGTATGCAACTATAACAGAGTGAAAATAGATTAAATAAACATGTGGCTATTTTTGTTTCCAATTCAGGCATAGTGTCATGATGTCATCACTCACTCACAGACAATTATTAATTATTTCTTAATTATAATTATTTGTATTATTATTATTGTTGTTGCTTGTTCATTTGAGTGTCATAACATCGCAGTATCAAATTCTAAAAATCACAATTTAATAGTAAAAGAATTAGGCCTATAAAAATAATTAATTCATGAAACAAAAAAATATCAAAACATTATTTTGGCCAAGATAAATTAATTCATACAATCAATTAATAAAAACATTAATAAATTGAATAAATTACAACAAATAAATTATTATCATAATTGTTGCCTTCATATATCCCAGTGTGGTTTAATAGTGTGCGTGTGTGTGTCATATATGTATCTATTCAAAGGACGCATGCGATGGCGTTTAATGGCCACTAGTGTGCGGTGTGACATTATAATAATCTCTTGATCCCTCAAACAGATTGTGTAGCATCTCTCTCCAGATCTGCAACTGTTCATGTGAAATCCTGCCAGCTCGAAAATACAGCAGAGGACTGTTCAGTTCGTTTAGCTGAACTGCTGTATAAAAAAAAAAGGGATGCAAAGAAAAGAGAAGACGAGTGTCTGAGACGAGCGTGTGTCTGCGACCCCACAGATGGCAGAGGGAGGGCTGGAGCGGAGACTGTCTCCTTCAGTGGAGTGATCAATTAAACCCATATCCAACCCACAACGCCTGCCTCCTCCAGTATTGACTCATCTGGACTGTCACACACACACACACACACACACAAGGATCATTACATCCAGATCATATTTACCATCATACAAGAACAGAACATACAACCTACGGTCAAGGAGCAAGTCGGTCATCGGTCCACAAAGAGCTTTACATGCGCATGCATCTGTATGACACTGATAGTGTGAGATGAGTCATAGTTTCTACTTTCTTCTCTCTCTCATAGACAGACACAAAAACACGTTTAAAGCAGGAAAATAAAGCAGTGTTTAAGAGCAGGAGAACATGCAGCATGTTGAAGGAGGAGGACCGTAAAGGAGTAGACAAAGAGAGAGACAAGTGAATGATTACAGGGCCCAGGATGGATGAAATTACAGACATGGATGAACAAACAGCACTTATTTGCTGCTCTCTCTCTCTCTCTCTCTCTCTCTCTCTCTCTCTCTCTCAGATACATTTAAAGAGGGTTTGATGGATCCCCTTTCAAATGTACAATATAAACATCACAATACTGTAGATGTTGGAAAGCTTGAGAGAGGACGGGATTGACTGGGGAAATTATCTTAACCATTAAAACTCGTGCCAGTAAAGATGTGTGACTCAGCCGCTTGATCTAACCAGCAGAAGAACACAGCTGACAGGGAAGATCTCACTCGCCGTCTCCGTGTCTGTTTTTCTTTGTCATTAAATGTTGATGATCTCTTCCTTTGCTTCAGACCAACACAAGCTGCTTTCTTTCTTTCATACTAAACTCTGTGTATAAAAGAAAAAATCACAAATGTTGCCTTTAAGCCCTCAAGTGCATCATATTTGATAGAGGAATTTCTAACGCCTATAAATGATGATTGCTAAAAGAAAAAAGCTTTGCTGTGATATAGTAATACTTTTTAGTAAGTAAATCCCTTTCATATGCATGTAAGTCCTTTTTTTAAAAGTGAATACTAATTTAGGAATTGCGTTTATTTTGTTAGTAATATTTCAAGACGAACACTTACTGGACTAAAGCAACTTAAGTCTGATTATCAAGACGTTAAAATGTGAGTGTCATATATTATGCATCAGGCTTTTAAGGAACGTTTATTTGTTCATTTCTCAGTTATCTTTGCATTGCATTGCATAACATGTTTTGCCCCCAAAAATAAAAACTACAGTTTTGAACATCACAATTGTTTCTCTTAGACAGAAATGAGATTAAATGGAAAGCGAACTGAGACTTTGCTCATATATGAGCCTCTTTTAGTGTTTCAGATGAAATCAACAGCGTGTATAAGTCTATAGTCAAACGTAAAGGAAATATATATATATATGAACTCTCAATAAGACCAAGTAATCTGAGCTGTCTAAATAAAGTTCTAATTGACCTCTTTGGTTACACTTTATTTTAAGTCTCCATGTTACAGTGTAATAACACATTTAAGTAGTGAGTATGTGCACACTTACTGTGGGAATAGGGTTAGGATTAGGGTTGGTTTATGGTTATTTACATGTAATTATGCACAATTTATAGTAATGACATGCAACAAGGACACTGTGAAATAAAGTGTTACCACATCAAATTAATTTTGGGAGAAATAACTGCACAAAACCTGCACAAACTAGTTTGAAATCTCCATTAAGTTAGCAATCCATTTAAACAAATGATCAAGAAACTGAACGATCAAGAAACTGAAAGTCTATAAGCATCAGCTTGTTAAACATCACAATTAGATTTTTGTTCCTTTTCTGATAGTTCATCCTCACACTTAAAGCTTAAATGGTTCTGTAAGATGTTAAACGTGGGATCGTTTCTTTGTTTCAATTAAACAATTTTGTTTTAACTCCTTTTTAAACATGCCTTATTGCTAGAAACAAATGAATTACCCGTTAAACATGCAACAATGCAATAATTTAATGTATCTTTCCATATAGAACCTTTTTAGCATAAAGCGATCCCTTTTTTCAAAGAGTGCAGGAAGAGATCCTGGATCAATGAGGAGCTTTATTCCCAATTCAGATTTCAAACGAACAATATTTAATATCTTAAAGCACTAAAACTCTTTTGCTTTGTGTGAATACAGTTCAATGTTTACGAGAGCTTTAGTTATGTTGTGTTTGTTCCGTTTGTATCTTGTGTGTGTTGTTTGTTATATTTTTACACAGCACTAATTGAGAAGCAACTTAATCATCAAAAAAAATGTTTCATAGTTTCAGATATCAGGTTAGTCATAAACCCACTTGATCATCAAACTTACAACTGACCCTTATGGTCAGGCTCTTCCTTCTCTCGTCTCCTGTCCTTTTCCTCTCTTCTATCAGTGTCTTTCTCCCGCTCTCCTCTTCACACGTGTCTATGAGATATGCAGGGAGTGAGGAGCATTCTGCCACTCCGCTGTGAGGAAGGTGAGGAGCGGTGCAAGGTGTGATGATGGAGGGAACAATTCCTCAAAGAAAGAGCTTGAAGAGAAAAGAATGTCATACATTTGTGTTTTATTGCTTTTTACAAATAGGAACTGTAATATGCAAGAGACTGTGCACTAAAAAAGAGGATTATTCTATAAGTTATTTAGAGTTCAAACCAAACTTAAGTCTGTTATATATTACATTGGACGTGTTTTTAAAGAAATCAATGCTTGATCAGTCAGAAGCATTTATAGTGTTGCAAAGAAAATCTGTTTCAAAAGAAAATGCTGTTTGTTTGAACTTTCAACCTTGAAAAATGCATCAGCTGTTTCTTAAAAATGGAGCAATATGATTATCAACATTAATAATAAAAAAATGTTTCTTGAGCAGCAAATCATCATATGAAGAATCTTGTGACTAAGGATTAATGAAGACGAACGTTCAGCTTTGATCTCCGGAATAAATTCAAATAGAAACTGTTATTTTGAATTGTAACAATATTTTAAAATATTACCGTTTTAAATGTGAACAACTTATGAATATTGGCTGAACATCTGAACAGTAAAAAATACATCCTATATAGCTTACAAAATAAAACATGCATTTTGTTTGGATTGTTTTCCAAAAATAAAGAGAAATATTGGTGTTAAGTTCCTCTGGTAGGTTAAAGAAATCAATAATTCATATACTTCTGATTTTAAGTATCACAATTTTCAGGAAGATAATGAGTTGCATATAGTTACATAAAATTAAGACTCAATTTATTTTCAAACAGTGTTTCGGGAATTTTCAAGTGCAGGAAATCAAAGTTAGCTTCTATTTTCCAAGATTCATAGTTCAGATCCCACCCTTCACTCCTAAAACCAAAGTTTGCAAAAGGAGGTTTTCATAACCATTTTTGGTTCCCCAAATAACTTTTTTTTTTATTCTTATAGTGTGAAGAACCTTTAAAAAACCTTGTTCCACTATAAAGCGAACCTTGTTTCAGGTCTCATGGATGTTAAAGGTTCTACATGGCAATAAAGAACCTTTCTTTTCATGCTTCCCTCCTCCATCTTAGTTGGGAACCTGGGATTCCTTTCTTGTTTGAACAGGGTCCTCACATCAAGGCCCTGCCTTTAGCTAGGGGCTGTTGCCCTTTGACCTCTCCTGCATTAGTATGTGCAGCGAGACCTCAAAGAGCTGGAATTCGTCTGAAGTCAAACCTGTGCGCTAACACACAAGGGAAGTACACACACCATGAAGGACCACCGAGGGGCCGGGAAAATGTCGAAAACAACACGTTCAGGAACTCTCTTCAACACAAGCATGCGGGAGAACTAGAACCCGAACTCAACACTGTGATGGGCGCTAGTTTTTCTTAAACTATTTTCATGAAGTTGCAATTCTTGTTGACTTTTCTTCCAATCTAACACACACACACACACAAAAAAACAATTTTCTCAGTAGGAACACGAGACCACAGTGGGCCAAACTCTGTCCATCCATCATGGGAGACTTCAATAATGGCAGTGATTAATTACTCAGGTCACTGGTTTCTAACGCTGGGTTTTCATCATCCTCATCCTCACATTGTCAAGCGGTTTTTAGCAGTCGTTTAGTTCCTAAAGGATGCAATTTCTAATATATTTCAGGCGTGTTTTATTCACTGGCGAAATAAAGATTGTCCCTTCCTTCTCATGGAAAATAACACACTGTATGACATGCATTGCAGATTTTTTCCATGTATATTTGAATCATTTATTAAAGGTTGAATGTACTGTGATTTTCTCCAAATTAACCAAATGTAAAGGGTGTGTTGAAGATTAAAGGTTGGGATTAAAGTTGCTTTAATTACTCTAAAGGTTTAGCAAACATCACTCTTCTTCTTGGGATGTTTTCCTTTTTTGAGCTTTAAAAACATCTTAATGTCACATTCAGATCAGTGTAATATTTTTAGGTTTATTAAACCACCAGTAGATGCTTTTCGAAGAAAATATTATTTGTGGAAGTAAAAAAGCTCTTCTGGTTATACATGCATTTTTGTTTCTATTGATTGTAACTTCTGTTTTTAATTGTCATTTAACTAAATATTTGAAGAAAAATCATCAATTTTTTGTCTAAGGTGAATTACAGTTACTAGATGTGTTGAATATGTTTTATGAAGTATACAATTAAAATGTTTTAAAGTTACAAAACAAAAAATTGTTCATCAAATCAAATTAAGAAAGGAAGATTAATCAAGTAATTATTGAGATTTCAATCATTTCAGAAAAGGATAAATCTTTAAGAAATGAGTCTTTGTAACTCATGCTTGGTATTTAGTATATCTTTATAAAAAGAAAGATGTAATTAGGCTATTTAAATAGTTATTAAATTCCATAAGGCTTAGACATAAAATAGATGAAATCAAATAAATCTGAAATAATATATTAACATTTAAGCATGTGAACAAATATAAGGTTTGCATCAACAAATAAAATAGAAAAACACTCTTCTGTGATTGTAATTTTCTATTTTATTCGTTTAATCATCGTTTTCAAAACCTCTAGATTTAGTGATTCGATCAAAAGGAAAATTAATTTTCGTTTTTTAATGATGTAACAAACCAATTAAAAAAGGATTTAACAATGCCTCTATTAAAACGGATTTAGACTGATACGTAAACAACAGACTGACTAAATATGTCTAATTAATAGCCATTAATTTGTCCTATACGATTTAAAGTGATTTTCCGTTTTCATCTCACTTATTTTTTAAACTTCCGCCGTGAAGAGCATAAATTTCCCTGCCTGTTAAACAATATTTCATCCGCCAAAACGAAAAAATAATCACAAATCAACGAAAAAACCAATTGCTTTTCGATGTGATGTAGAACAACTAAAGCGCTCGTGTTTTCAAAGATGCGACAACAAATGAGAACTTTACATAGACACGCCTCTTCCCAACACACACACACACACACACATACTCGCGCGCGCGCGCACGCGCACAGAGAGGAATGTCAGACGTCTCTGTGACCTTTAATCTCTTTTAAAAGAGGAGCTCCAATAGTTTTAGATGAATGACGCGTCCGTTTTATGTCTCAATAGGGTGAGAACTAAATTCATAAATTTAGTTGTTAAAAGAGAAAGAATAGAAATAACATCAAGGTGGATGTTTATAAAACCCATTGTGTTAGAACAAAAGGTAAGGATAATCATCAAAAAATCATCTCAAAATAATTGAATCGGTGAAAAAAAAGTATATTAATATTAAGTTGAATGTTTTTTACTCACTCACAACAAACAATCCAAACGAATATTAGGTTACATGTATTTTGTATAATGTCATTTAAAGTTTGAATATATTTAAATAATTTTTAAAGACTTAAATGTGGCATGGGATGTGTATATATGGATGACAAAGCAGTGTAAGGAAGGATATTTGACAGGAAATGACCAGACTGTCTGTCATACACCATGTCAAATTAATTGGAAACATTTTAGACACGGTATGCATCAAGGTGCAAAGATTTTAATGCTGTATCAATGAGATTAAATGAAAATAAACAAGCTATTTTTACTCAACCTACATGCAGGGAAATAAGGCTTTAGAATGAAATGGGACTGCTTTATATTTAAAGTAAACATATAGATGGATATTTAATTTATGCATTTGGCAGATGCTTTTATCCAAAGCGACTTGCATATATATGGATATTTTAATTTTGCACTGGAAAATAAGACGGCTATGAAACATTCAAAGCTGTGCAACAAAGGAAACAAAACAAACAAGCAGCAAAAAAAAATCCATACGTTTATTGATCAATCAGTTGTTCTGTGACGTCTTTTGTTCATTCTGCAGATTGTGGCTCTGATAGGCAGCGAGCCGCAGGCTGAATAGCAGGTATGTATGGGATCTGGGTGGGATGTACGGAACGGAGCAGTGGCCTGGCGCCACACGGATATCCAACGAAACCTGAGACCCGGAGCAGTGGCTCTGAACTCTGACATCTGGGAATTCTATGGATGCTGACCCCTGAGGGTCAGAGGTCACCTGGGGGTCCACCAGTTTCCTTTTTGAGAAGGGGAGAGCTAGCTTAGAAGAGAGAGAATGGGGGGGGGGCATAAGAGGGGTTATTGACTAGTCTGAAGAGAGGAAAGAGGAAAGGTTGATGATGCACATCTGGCAATAATGCTGGATTTCTTATTATTTACATTTCCATTGAAGGAAGCATTTCCTGCACCTTGGTGAAGAGAGAGATTGAGTGTCACACATCTGTGTGTGTGTGTGTGTGTGTGTGTGTGTATGTGTGTGTGTGTGTGTGTGTGTGTGTGTGTGGAGAGCAAACCACTGAACGCTCGTGACGTTTTGATTCATTTTTTGACAGCAACAAACACAAGGCAGATGGGAAAAGTTGATATAATAAATCTAAAAATATATATTTTTCATGTAAATGTATTTTAAAACTACAACATGCTCTGAGATATGACAACAATAAGACTAAAACATCAGAGCAATGTTCAATTTGTTGGTTAACTATATTATTTAACACGAACAATGAAAAATACTCCTTAATTTCAACATGCATCAAGCTGTATCCGTTAAGATTATTATTTAATGGACCTGAACTAACAATAGGCAGTTTTATTTTCATAACTGCCCATTGTTATATTGTTTTTTTACATTGTTATATTTTTATTAACTAACAAAGATGTATAAATGCTGTGTCAGATGTAAAGCTACAAAGATAAATCACAATACAATCCTTGATTTAAAAAAAACAAACTTGATCAAATCCTTTTCATTAACAATAATATGGACTACTTTTCAATTCTGCTTAAGAAATCATGGAATGAACAAAAATCAAGTCATCTTTTTTAAATACCCACCAAACAAAACAAGCAAGCATCCATAGAGACTTGACTTTATCCATCTAGAGCTATAAATACATATACGTAATATTCAATTTAAAATGTAAAGTATGATTGTGTTTACATAAAATATTGCCAAAAGAAGTTGTGACAAGAACAAATAAATATGAAAACAAGGTGCTAAGTAATGAATAAAAATTATAATATATATATATATATATATATATATAGACACACAAAGACACATATACATGCATATGTACACACACACACATATAAAGACACACAAAGACACATATACATGCAAGTGTACACACACACATATAAATATAGTTTTTGATTATATTGAGTATTTGAAAGACGATGTGATGCACACGAATGCATGCGTGAGAGTTCACAGTGATATCAGTGCATGGTATGTTTTTAATATGTCTGCATTAATATATCTGTGTTTGAATATCACTCAGCTCTGAAAACACTCTCCTGCTCCTGCTATAACACTTTACAGGGTACAGAGGCTCTATGCCACCCACCCAGCTGGAATGTCATGCATGCAATTAGGAGAGATTGTAGCAGGAGTTGGGGGGCTGGGACTGGGGGGTGGGGGGATGGAGACTGCCTTAAGAGTCAGAGAGAGGGGGAGGAAAGAGAGGAACACACCGGCTTCTCACAACCTCACAGTTCCTTCCTCTCCTGGTCATCAATACACATCAATAGGAATCGGCCCCCAGTCAATAGACCCCTTGCAGGAGTGAAACCAGGGGTTGGAGGGGGGGGGGGGGGGGGGGGGGAGAGAGAGAGAGAGCAGACACATGCTACATTAACAAACGGAAGGAAATGTATGAATCAAAGAGGAAAGAGAAGGAGAGTCCACTGTGTTTGAGTCATAGCTTTCCACAAAACAGAAACTGCTAAATCTGTCTCTTCATTTTATACAGATCTAATGTTTAAGATTAATATAATGAGGAACGGACTAAAAAATTAAGCAACTCAGCTCAGTTAATTACATTTGCTATGCCTTTCAATAAACTGTTTTCAAGGAGTAATCAATACATTACCATTGTTTCATATTTGTGGTTTTATTGCAAACCTGTTTTCAATTCGAATAACTAAAATTGTGTTTTTGAACATTAAAATGGGATTCAACAAAGCATTATGATATTGAAGGTAAATAATAAACAAAGACAATCGTTTGTATGAGGTGGTTGTCATTTCAAAAATTTGTACACATCAGGATTGTGACAAAAAAATAATTTGCAAGCCTTTTATTTAAGGTTTGCTTGAACGTGCAAATGTCAGTGTGAGAATTAGTTTTGTGGTGAAATGCCACATAAAGGTTTGATTGAAAAGCTCTATACTTGTAATTAGTTTTAGGCTTACGTGAGAGCAGTACATTTAAAATAATTTGACAAAATGCGTCCGTATAAAAAATATCTTGGATTGATGCATTTGTATGGACGTTTTTCCATAGTAAAACATCAATAATGGATCCGTGTGAATGAACAGAAAGTTTGCGCAAACACACATGAGAGTTACCCCTTTCGCTGGGACGTGGGCGTGTCCAACCGGATTTGGGAAGCGTCACGTGGTGAGAGGCGGAGATTAGGCTATCTATATGTTTCTCTCTCCCTCTGATGTAACATGGGGCGGATGAGAAAGAATGTTATTTGTCAAGTTTAATACTTTTCTTTTCTTTTCTTCTTTTTTATATATATGAATACATTGCACGTGATTTAAAAGCAAAATAATTTGATTTGATTAAACGAAATAGGCTGACTACATTTTTTTTTTAATCCCACCAAAAAAAAACTTGTTTTTTTCTTCACAATGGACTATTTTTCTTCTTGTTCGTTTATATGGACTTATCTTTGAGTCAATAAAACGCGCGTAAATATTTATAAATTCAAATCGACAGAAAGAACCGAGTTAGAGTAAAGCCTTTCTTGTGCACGAGCGCGAGTGTGTGTGTTTTGAAAGTTCGAGCGCGTGGCATTCAATATTCCGCCACGAGATCACATGGACACAAAGGGCAGCGCGTGCATATCGAACAAAACAAGAACACCGGCTATATATTAACCGCCGCGCGCGTGCACATGGAGAGTTAATGGTTCATTGACAATTGTGAAGTGTATGCAAATTTCTGCTGGTTATTTTGCTAACGCTTCGGGTTTAGGGCTGATTCGCGCCACGCCATGATTTAAACTCAACGTTCCATTCGAATTATTATAGAAACAATTGCTAACATTCTAAGAACGTTCATTTTTATTACATTTAGGTTCTAAGGATGTTGATATTTTAAGGTGCCTGCTTACGCTATATAAACACACACAGCGCACTAAGAAGGGTTAGCTATGATAGGCCCTTTCCTGTGTGTGTGTGTTGTAAGAAGGGGAGAGGGAGAGGAGGGTGTCCCTCCTGCATACTGAATTCACGCTCTGCTTTGGATCAAACGCTCTCTGCCGATTAGCTACACAATCAGGTCCCCGCAGTAAACGGGGGAGAGTAAGACAGAGAGAGGCGGTTCTTTTCCGCCGGACAATGCCATTATTTAAGCTCCATTGGTCAGGAATGCCGGATTTTACAGGCCGCTGCCCTCCTCTAGGCGTCAACCAGAGGGCCTCCACTGTGGGGCCCCCTCTCCCTCTCTCTCTCCCTCACTCCTCGGGTCACCATATCTGTCCCGGAGACCTATAGCTTTCTCAGTGCATTCCACAGTTGCTTCTCTAAGCTGTCCTCTCATGAGAGGACACAAAACTCAGCAGGCCGGTCAAATTCTTATGAAGCTTTATGCTCACCAAACGAAACTTGAATCAGATTTTTTCAAGTTTGGTTTTTTAAGCTCTTTTCAGACTTATTTTAACTGTCTGATATTTAATTTAACAGAAATGCTCTCTCTCTCTCTCACACACACACACACACACACATATACATATTTTATTTTCATTTATATGTGTATATATATATGTACTTTCAGAAAAAAGAGGGAAACATAATAATATAAGAACTGAAATGCAAAACATTTTTGAAAACGTCATTATGGATGCCAGTGCACATAAATTTTCCCTCATTAAAAAATTACAAATTCTAAAGGAATGCTAATGGAATTTCTGTCATAATTTGGAGATCATTTCGAGTATTTTAAGTATTCTAAATGAGGTCTTGTTAAATTAAATTAACTTCTATTTTTATAGCATTTCCGTGTATGCATTAGGATCTTTTTTATTCTTATAGGATATTAAAGATGAGGCTCTACTTTAAATAGTTCTTCTCTGAAGGATTTTTTCCTCTCTTTTTTATTTTTAGTTTTTTTTTAGTTTTTTTTAAAAGTTTTTTAAAACAATGTTTCCATTAGAATTCGTTTAGGATTTGACTAGTTAAGTCATTAACTATTTAAACTAGTCATTAACTAGTCATTAGCTATTTAAAAAAAATTAAAGTAGCCTACAGTTCATCCATAATAACCCTTTCTAAAAGGTTACAATATTATTTGTATGGATGTGGCATGGAATTTAAACCCGTTTCCATGAAATGTGCCACTTTAAAACGACAATTCATGTAGTTTTTCAATCTAGCATAAGAAGAAATTTGTGAATGGAGAGCAGAATTTGAGCGTTCATTGTTAAACTAAAACTATGCGATGACGTTTCGCTCGAAGGAGCCAATCGCGGGTTCCACAAGACAGTTAAATGCCTTCGGCTTCAGCCAATGAGCGTTCAAGCGGCAAAGACTAGCGCAGAAACGGGCCACTCGCGAAGGCGCATGCAAATGAGGAATTTGCTTCAGCGAGAGCTGAATGTCAACTAGTCAAAGATGGAGTCTTGAGCAAAGAGGGCCATTGGCTTGCCATGGATAAATTACGGTTTTGATTTTTTAGACCATGAGGGGAAAGAAGGCGCGAGCATGATGGGATGGCACTATGTTACGCAGGAGTAATGCGAAGATATTTGAAGAAATTCGCGCTTCTCGCCTCGCGAGCCCTCGGTCCAACTTTTTCCTCTTTTTGTCGGTGTCTTCTGCTTTCAAGGATTGTCCCTCCCTGGGCCAGGTACCATTCATGAAATTTAGGGGGTCCTCTTTCTGTTTGTGAGTAGCATCCGGGGGATTTGGTGGGAAATGGCGGGAGCTCAGGGGCAAAAACGACAACGTTGAGTCGGCTTGGGTGGGGAGAACGACGAATGGGGTCCGTAGAAGCCCCCGAAACATGGCTGTAGTTAAACATGCATGAGGAGGAAATCAAGTGCTGTCTGTCTGTCAATCAGAGGAGACAGTCTTCTTTATTTCTCTTCTGTTGCCATCAGTGCTGATCTAGTCCGAGGAATCCATGCAAAGCATCCAACTTCACCATATTCCCAAATAAGCCAGTGATTAACTCGCAAAAGGGTCTGGGAAACCCAAGGCTGTATTTTCCACGTGTTTTTCCTACACAGATCAGTAGCTGTAAAACCATAAATGTTGCATGGTGAAAAAATATCGGGGAAGTAGAAACACGACGTGCCACTTTCTGAAATATCGCAGCTTGACCGAAATCGTAGGCTTGCATTTTTTCCCCCTTCGTATTTTGGTGCAAATGCTGTGTTTGTGGGTTGCATTCCTCAATGCATAGAAATGGAGGCGTTTATGTTGCAAAAAAAAAAAAATTCTCCCAATTTCTATAATTACGCGACAAATTATACTGAAGGCTTGCATGAGGTTGTGTATAAATATATGCGTTTAGCTCGTCATTAAAGTATGGCTTGAATCAAATCAACCAAATATAATAGTTTATATCAGGGGGGAATTAAAATAATCATTGCCAAGTGTCCAAAAGCACTATTAATGCATGCATTGAAAATAACAACTTAAGGAGCTCCCGCCCCCTCACCTTGTACCCTAAACAGGAGCGGGGGGGTTCAAATTGCCACTTTGGCACAGAAGACAAGAATAATACGTATTAAACGAAGGATCTGTATGTGCTCTTTGCCCTATTTTCCTCCTCTTCCTTCGTGTCTCACTCCAAAGCTGTGTTTTTGTGTTGAAATTGCATGGAAAACATGTGAAGCCATTGCTGTTAAATGCAAATGTGGAGATTGTGCTTGGTTTGCTTTAATTACACGTGTCTCTATGCACTAACAACAGCCTCGTTTGGAAGGGTTAGAAATGTTTAATGCGTTGCAATTATTTTTGCCCTCTCTCTCTTTATGTAAAATTAGACTTAAGCATATAGGAAACATCCTAGTGTTTAAACGTCCCAGTCATTTTGTGGCACGTGTGATTTTGATTAAAGCATTATTTATGGTGTTGAGTTTCTTTAACTGTTGTTGACCAGGGCCCTTTTTCTGTTGTACTACTGTGCAGTCAAATGAGCAGTGCAATATTAAAAGGGCATTGGCTGACAAAAAAATAAAAAAATAAGAGGAAAGAAAGAAAAGTAACCTCCACCCCTCCCTAACTCCCTCCCCCCTTAAGCTTTCAAGTTCTCCAACCCTCAGTCAGTTCTCTAATATTCATCTGAATTTCCTGATTGATATAACAGGTGTAATGCTCTGATTCTATGGTGAAAATAGCGTTATATTCAATGCAAACAAATGCGCTTAGTTTGCAATTAGCGAAGACCTGTTTACTAGCTTCGAGCATTTATCTAGAGCTGGTTTGTATAAATTCACTTGACCTGAATGATTTCCGCGCTGTTGCGTTCAAAGGTGGCCCGTGCGTTTCGGCAGTGCTAAGGTCTGTTGCTTTGACGATGTTGCACTACTGAACCATCGACTCAAGCAGTGCAATAGTATTGTCATTGCATTCGGCTTTCGCCTTCTCACCCATAGAGCCTCTAAGCAGCGCATGTTCGAGGCTATTTCAACTGACCGAAAGGGGAGTCTGCTCTAGACCACCTAGATGTCGGGGCCCAGATGTGCGCACGATTTTTGGGATTCATTTCACCCACACCAGCACTGATGTAGAGCACAGGGTTTGACCTGTGGTATTTCTGTGACACCAGGTTTTTCCACTTAGGCCCATTTGAAAATGCCTGCTGACCACGCCTCCTCAGAAAGAACATTTTGTACGACTGAGGTCGTCTTCGTTTGCATTGAAAACCACGTGTTCGATTAAGTAACTCTCCAACAATGCTTTGAAGTGAGTTTCTCAACCTTTTGCATATTTCGTGAACTTCTGTGTGTGTGTGTGTGAGTGAGGCCTGCTGGCAGTGAGCTGGAGAAAACGAGCGACGTAAATAATAATATTTATGTCTTTTGTATGTTTTTGTCGCATCGTAAATGTCACGAGCGCACTTGATCAATAATATTGTCCTCTCGTAATGTTATGAATAAAGGTTTTTAGTTTTAACTTCATATGCATCCTCCGCAATATTTATTTTATTTTCAGAACAATTGTCTATTTAAATTACAAATGTAAATAACTGCATTCTGCATTTGTATTCTTTATGATTTCATAATATGCTTTTCCATTTCATGCATTTAAAGTTCGTGTTTATTATTTAATATTTTCCCCATTTTTCTCAAATTCGATATTGAGCAATTTGTAAATTCAGCGCCAAAGCAATTGGTGTGTGTTTACTCTATATTAAATCAATGTTAAGCTGTTTGATGCAAAGCATTTGAAATACCAATGCTTCCACCTCTCCATAACGCAAGTAAAGAGCTGGTAGGTGTGTAGCCATATATTTAGATTTGTATTTATAATGAAGGAGCTCTTCCAGAAAGCAGAAGGAAGGGATGATTCTCTTGTTTGAGCCAGATCTGTGGGGGATGGGACTATTTGTAAGGAATGTAGGGGGCAGGTCCCTTTCCAAGAGGGGAGGAAAGGGAGAGAATGTGGGATGGGGAGGGAGGAGAGGGGAGGGGAGGTCGCCCAAAGTGACATTTTACTCTTGGTCAGTATCTGCAAGGTTATGCAAGTTGAAGTTTTTGCTTGTTTCATCAAAGGAATGGACATCTGGCCAAACGAAGTGTAATCTATTGGTTGCCTATAATGATTCGTAAGCAGTTCGGTGTGTGTGAATTACACAGGCGCAACACACACACACACTTTGTATCCATGTACGTGATGTATGTACGTGTCAATGGAAGGATGCATATTTTTAAATTAAGGATATTAAATGCATGCGAAACTACCTTAAATCTCTTCTATGAAGAACACGTTTTTAAATCCGGGATTGTTTTTATATTATTATTTTATAAATATATTTGTGTGTGGATGCAACTTCTGAGATTGCAACAATAATAAAATAAAAAAGAGAGGAAAAAATCCTTCAGAGAAGAACTATTTAAAGTAGAGTCTCATCTTTAAAAAAAAAAAAAAAAAATATATATATATATATATATATATATATATATATAATGCAAGCATTATTCAACTTTGTCAAAACGAAGCAATATATTTAATATATAATATATTTATATATTTGTGTGTGGATGCAACTTCTGAGATTGCAAAAAAATATAGCAACAGTAATGATAATAATGATAAAATAAAAAAGAGAGGAAAGAATCCTTCCATTTAAAAGCAATAATGATTTTTAAAAAGCAGTATTTGCTTTATTATTAATAAGCTATTTATAAAGTGTGTCTTAACCAACATGCATGAACCATTTTGTTGTCATGTGACAAGAAGCAGAGAACTATTTAAAGTAGAGCCTCATCTTTAAAAAAATAAATAAATGTATATTAAATGCAAGCATTATTCAACTTTGCCGAAACGACGAAGCAACCATTCGTTCTTAATAAAACCTTTTAAAACATAAAAAAATGTCATGCATTTTTTAAATGAATACATTTTAAAATAAAACGATTAAGTTGTGTGCATTCACAGTAGCCGACAAGGAAAGCGTTTTCAAAACTTAGACATTTTTGTAAAACAAAAAAGTTTTTTTTAAATGCACGAGCCACGTGTCTCAAGCTAGACCCTTAGAAGATTTCTCCTTTTTAGCATCCTGACCCTCATCATATGTATCGGCTCCACAGCAGAAGGTAGGCTCGAGTCTCGCTGCTCTGAACTGGGTGTATGAGGAATGTTGCGCTACACGCGGTAACGCGCATGCGCCGCGTCTTCACAGGACACTATATAGCATTCTGAGGCCTACACTCCTCATGATCCTGCTTCAGCTCTGAGCGTCATATGATTGCAGCTTCTGCTGGTAAGTTATTTTTCCACCTGCAGGTTTGGTAGCGCGTTTTATGTTCTCATGCAGAACCAATCTAGAACCACGAATATGTTTCTTTACATCGCGTTGCGTTCTTCTTCATCAAAACCAATGCATCTGATACTCTAAGCACCGTCGTTTTCTCTCGATTCAGCTTTTCCACTGCATGCAACCTGATTGGTAAATTGTTTAACGTGTTTTATTACCGAGGGGGACAAGTAAGATCATGCATGTGAGTTCAGTGTGAAATTCCCAAAGGAGGAAAAAGGCATCCTGTTGGAGCATGTCGTTAACTCCAAGGCAGAAGCTGGTATGCGTGGAATTGCAGAGCACCAACACTGCTCTTGGACGCAGATAACCAAAGGCCCACAGTGTGCAGTGTTTCTCATCTCTCAAAGCCCGAGGCAGTGCACAAGCGAGGCTTTGGAAGAACTGATGGCATGCATTTATTTTTGTGCGTTATCTTTTCATAAAGCCCCTTTAAAATGCTGTGTTTGGGGGGAAATGTCACTTGGTGCATGCATGATCATAAATAGTCTTTACACAAAGATTGCATCTCATGATTAAGGATGAAAGCATCTTTAAAAATAAACTTGTAACATTTCTTTAGCAGGAAACGTAACTGCTTGAATAAAGTGAAATGAGCAGCTCTGGCATCATAAAGGCTGGTTTGTTTCTCGGTGCATGTGAAGGGTCAGATGTCACAAAGAGGTTTGCGTATCATGTGTTCATGTTCCCCTATTTAGGGATTCAAACCCCTAGATATAGTGCTGTCGTGATAAATGCATCTTGCAGGCGAGACCCTATCAGTATTGCCTCTGCTTTTTTCACTGTTTATGGAGTAGTGCAATATTGCTTATAGGGTCTTGACTTTAAGGGTAATCTGCAATTTCAGGATCACTCAAGGATTTAATTTATTAAAATGTGCAATGATTTTATGCTGCAAGATCCCAATCTCTCAGACGATGGTTTTGCGGAGAAAGAATGGGTTTTTGCTGCTCTACACAAATGCAATAAATAACACCTGTTTAATATTAAAACAAAATGGCCCACAAACATTTTGTCGATTGTAGATGGCCAGCTTGCTTTTAGCGCTTGAGTGCGAGCAATGGTTGCGTTTAAATCATGCCTAATATGAATTATGTTGGAGAACATTCGGTCCTTTTGTCCAGTCGAAAAGTGATTTTTGACTCCGGCTGTTTATTCAAACTACTCTTTAGTTGTGTGTTGTAAGAGTTGTCCTTTTTTGTTTACAGAAACTATTTTTATTCATGTTTTCCCTTTTAACCACCTTCCCATCCTCATAGGCCAGTGCAGGTAAACGACTCAACACAACACTCATATCCCAATCAATTTAATCCGTTACTAATTTCATTGGCTTCTGTTTTATGGCCATATCTCTGTTATTGATCTAACAGTTAATGCTTTGCATGCAGATTCCCGAAATAATGTCTAAGTGAAAAATGACAGCTGAATATCCTTTATTATAATGCGTTAAATACTCACACACTGTGCTTTTCAACACTGAATCAATGGAAAAAAGCAAGTTAAATGCAACATTTCATTATGCGTCTGCTTAGTACGAAAGCCTAGCTCTCTGTGGTTTCAAATTGTTATAATTTAGTTCATGTCATCATGATCCCATAATCAATAGGTTAACCTTGAGTGTGTGTGTGTGTGCAGTATTATGTGGAAGATGTGTCTGAAACCGGCGTTTCTCGTGTTGGTCAGAGACTGACAGGTGCATTTTCAAGTTTAGACCACCTGAACCTGATGGCTTGCAAGTATTTGGCTGTTTAGAGAATAAAGCGGTGTGGGATATGATGATGAAGCATGTGTTTTGACCCCTCGGCGCTTGCTGTCTGTTGCCTGACACTCTTTCCCTGTTGCACTACTGTGGGAGCTGCAGCTAGCAGTGCAATAATGAAAGGGCATCAGTCCACTGGACCACACCACACACACACACACACACACACACACACACACACACACACACACACCTATCCCTTGTTTACCACAAACGACATGCTTCTCCTGCATGCTTTAACGAGCTGAGCCGCAAAGCACTAATCCGTCCGTATACCTTTTCATGAGTGTTTGTCTTCAATAAAATAAAATAATGCATTCAATAAGGAAAATGTGTTTTTATTTCAATTGGTAACTGCTGAAAAATGTTCATTTTATTTTTTGAAATATGTATAGCAGCAATTCATACAATTGTTTTTTTTTTTTTTTTTTTTTTTTTTTACGTGCATTAAACACTATTGTATACTGTTACAGTTGCTTGCCATATTTAAGATTGCATTTTATTTCCAGTTTTTCTAAGTGTTTGATAAATATCCATAATAGTTTTTCCCTCCTCACCTGCATGTTTATGATTTGTGAAGACACAGATTTGTATGATATGGGCATGTATGACACTGGTATTACAATGTAAACATTTCCCAAATCCTTGTAATTAAAATGGCTTAATTGATAAACATTTATTAAAAATGTAAGAATGCAGAAAGTTATTTTTGTGTGATGAGGTTGAATACAGTATAAAAATTGTTTATGGAATTGTCCTCATGAAGAATTAAACCCTCTTTTTAAACTTAATTTACTTCTGTGACGAATTTTATTATTGGTCCTTTCTTTATTCCTATAATTTGCCATGATTCTGCAGTCAAGGTGACTTACTGAAGCAAAATAATGGTTTAGCGTGATACTGCGACCTTCAATTTCCTGGTCACGCGCACGGTCATCCCTCCATCCCCGAGACGCTTGTCTTCTGAGTACAATGTTGTTTATTTCATAGCTCTTCACTTGACCCTGTGAGGAGTGAGTGTTCATGGCTATCCCGTCCATATGGGGAACACTCAATCCAGCTATTAATTTAATTATGAATGGTGCAATGGAGAGCTTGAGAAATGATGCTTTTGAGCAGTTTAAATCAAGTGCTATTGGCTTCTTTAGTGCTGTATTGCACCGCATCAGATATGATGACAGCACTGCCTAACATCCACAACCAGTTAAAAGGTTCTCTTTTAAATTTAACAATATGTTGACATTGAAAATGTATTGAAGCCCCATTCAGTGCAATGGATACAAATATTCATTCCATGCATAATAGAGGGGAATAAAAACATCTTTAATATCTCAGTTTAGCATTACAGACAGATAAACGCTACCCAAACTACCCCGATTCTGTCTTATATTATGTCGCCATCTTCTGGGAAGATCAAATATAAAGTATGGTTAACCTGCAATGGAAGGGGGAAAACAAGCATGCTTTGGGTAAATTAAATAACACAAAAACCCATAATTATTCAGTTTAAAATGATGAAATGAATGATGCAACTTGAGATGCAATCGTTTTTAAGCATTTATGAATCTTAAAATTGGCATTAATAGGCTACTGAAGTTAAAATAATATGCCTAACTCCATTAAAGAGGACCATTTTCATTCATAAATCAGGAACAAATAGATTATGCTTAAGATTGAATTCATTCATGCAAATTCAAATAACTAGTCAGCATATAAAAGTTTGTTTTATGAAACGTCTTCTGATTAGGTCTTTATAATTAATAGTAATATTTCATACTGTTACTATAAGTGTTAGCAGATGTTATACGCTTATGCTTTTTCCCGTAGTAAACCGTTTCTGCTTAAATGCAGGTAAGAGTGAAGCATTGATCATCATCTAAATAATCAGCATTATGTGCATATTCTTCCATTACAGAGGATGTTATAAAAGAGGTCAAACCTCACGTGGACCAGTGATGGGAAATGCAAATCATTTAAATATTAAAATGAACTAATTGTAAAATGTGCATGAAAGAAAAAGCCAATCAGGGAAGAGGTTATTATGGTTGAAATACCTTATAAAGTTGCAAATATAAGATAATTTAGAGAGTTATTCAGCATTTTATTGATGATACATAGTTAATGTATTTAAAACAACTAGTTTTTGAGATTGCCAGTGATTAGTGAAAGATGCATTTTAAATAATTTTGAATTTCTGTATATGGTCGTGGAGAATTTGAGTTACTTGCATAATATTATGTAAGAGGATAAACCATTAGTAACAACTTTACCTGTCCTCAACCTGTTTAAAGTAGACGGCTGCTACAGTAAAACCATGATGCTTTAATATTAAATCTCCTTTAATATTATAAATATTTTCTCATATTTTCTGCACATTCACCATGGGAATTGTTTTGAAGGGAACGAAACCAACCTGAAAAAAGGCTTATATTGACAAATAAATGAATAACAGATTGAGCATTAAGTCTGGCTAGTTAGTTAATTTTATTATTGGTGCTTATATTGTATTCCAATGTGTGGGTTAGTCAGTTGTCCTCACTTTCATAGTGATATTCCCTTCTTCATGATTCTCTGGACTGAAGCGAAACGCTGCCCCCGTTTGGATGCTCAGTGTCATCTTTCATTTAGAAAAACAGAACGAGCAGAAATATGACTCTTGCTGTCATCTTGAAAGTAATGAGTGATCCTTCCTGCAGTCTAGATAGTGTACAATATTTATAAGATCTTAATACTGTACGAATGACAGCTTGCTCACAATTTTTAAAAGCATGATATTAGTTGCTTTAAGTAACTTGAGTATGTTTTCAAAAATTTATTTACGCCAAATCACCAAATTCTGTACATATCAGCTCATGTTCAGTATGAGGGGAAAACAACTACTGGAAATTACAATTCTATGGACAACTTAAACCAAAACAGAAACAGTCACTTCATATCTTTCCACATGTGCGCAAAATTACTACAGCATTTCAGAGTACGAGTAATTTGTTCCATTAGTAATATCATTTAACAAATATAAATACAAAATACACTTTCCCTTTTTTGGTCCAAAATCCTGGATCCTGTAATGTCATTTTATTCCCTTATATACAAAAAGACAGATTCCAATCATAAGAAATCTAGTAAAACAAACCTATTGTCTGTGACGTGCATTTTGTCTCAAAAACCGATGTGTAAAAGTGAGCAAATTGCAATAAACGTAAAACTTTGAAGTGGTCTCGGTGGTTAGAGCTC
The DNA here is from genome assembly GCA_037043235.1 of Rhodeus uyekii. Taxonomy (NCBI): domain Eukaryota; kingdom Metazoa; phylum Chordata; class Actinopteri; order Cypriniformes; family Acheilognathidae; genus Rhodeus; species Rhodeus uyekii. The sequence continues at coordinate 1,698,892 of JAWRVZ010000051.1, forward strand.
GTCGTGATGCGCGGGGTCACTGCTGGGCTGGATGAAGACCCCCTCCATCACTTTCCAGTAGTTATGCTGATTGGGTGACGGCATCCCATGGACCTCACGCTGGCCTCTGATTGGATGCCCGTACTGCTCTCCGGTAACGCTGAGAAAAGCATCAGTGCCGACGTGTTTGAGTCGCACGGCGTCGTCACGGTCCCAGTACGTCGTGCTGCACTGAACGGTCCATACGTCCAAATCATCTCCTTCTCCATTTTCGCCAAACGCACTTACTTCCTGCAAAACAAAACGGCTTGTAATAACCTGGAAATCAATCCACCTGCACATGCATTGCCGGCGTCTACCTGATGGTTGGACAGCGGGGAGCTGAAGTGGTGCGAGTGGAGGTTGCGTCCGGTCTTCATGTGTGTGATTCGGATGGCCTCTCCGCATCGAATGGGAACCCCGCGCTGACAAACACGGTCGGGTTTCCCACGGATACGCCAGTAGCTGTTGGCATCGTCAGCCGAATCCACGCCGGTCACCGACTGCTGGCCACTTCCTGCAGGGTGCAACTGATTCAATGCGTTTCTTGAATGCAATGCAAGTCGCTTTGGATAAAAGCGTCTGATAAATGCATGAATGTAAATGTATATATACACATATATATACACTTCTCAATTTCATCTCTTATTAGTTTACCACGGATTTACAAGGAACTCCGAGAACACAACAGCACCTTTTATAATACATCTAAAAAACAAATACATATTAACAGTTCATAAATAGTTAAATATCATTGAGAAGTATTGATATTCATACTTTTTTTTATTTATTGCTCCATAATTGATGGAGTGTGTAGCTTTCATTTCTTAAACAATTCCATTCTGTAATCATGACTATATTGCAGAATGACAATGTCAAGATTCATCAGCTCAAATTGTGAAGGAATGGTTGGAAGAAACAAAGTCCAGAGCTTAAATTCACTGCAAGTTTTTGGGATGTGCTGGAGGAGACTTTACAGAGTGATCGACTCTTGCATTGACAACACAAGATCTGGACCAAAAATGGATGCGCCTCTTTATGGAAAGAACAATCACAGCATTTATTTCTATCAAGAGCTATAAACTCCATCAATGAGGGTCAGAAGTTGCCAAACATATAATATTCTAGAAACATAATAATCACTGCAATAATGATCCAATCATAGACAAATAGTAAAAGTAGTCAAATACTTGGTTGTTAAATCCAAAGTTATTAATGTTATAATTATAACTTGCTATTAGAAGTTGCATTAAAAGCATCATATCAATAATCAATTATTTTTTAAATATTTAGATCCACTAAATATATATATATATATACATATACATATATATACACACAGTTTTAACTATTTACTAACCCAGGATTAAAAAGCACTTGAGAATTAAAATGAGTCCTTGGTTATAAAAAAAACAAATTATATAACAAAGATTAAAGCAGTATTAATGTATACTATTTTTCTTTATTATTTAGGGTGAAAATTCACTATTTTGGTCCATTTCTGTATAGAGACATATAGATAATCATTCACTTATTTCAACTTAAATATCTGCTAAAATATCTGCTTCCACAGAGTGAAAAAAATCAGCGAATTAGTATTAATGTATATATTTATCTACATTATTCAGGGTTATTTTGGTCCATTTCGGCATAGACATATATAGATAATTATACATTAACATTTTTACCAGAAGAACTACTAAAATATCTGGATCCTCTGAGTTAAATATTATTAATAACAACATTTCTATCTAGATGTATTATTATTCAGGGTTATTTGGTAAAATTGGACCCACACTTGAAATCAATGCTAAAAAAAGTTACATTTCAATGAACATCTCCAACATTACACAATTACAGTTCATTTGACTGATACTATCCCCATAACGGGGCAAGTTGTCACACGACATGTTTTCTTCGAATTAAGGAACTCGAGTAGTGACGAGAAGAGGGAATTACCATAGTGTTACCATTGCATTTTAGTATTGCCATGGTACCTTTGTTTTAGTGTACTGTAGTGCACCTGTCGTCATGATTCAGGTAAAGATATTATATCATAACCAACAAAAATAGAGCAGGAGGGGTCTATGAAAGGCACCGTACTTTACAGATCACTGATGTGAAATATTACCATCATCATTAGCTTCCGGTTAATGCATGAATTACAGTAAGAACTGCAATACAGTCCATAAAAGACCACAAGTGAAGATTAAACTGTCGGCTTCAACTTAAGCATCGTCCGAGAGCTCCAGCACACAGATCAAGCGTCCGCAGTCGTTACCCAGTAAACACAGAACGTTCCCTGCAGGTTATTTCTTGGGGGAACCAAATAAGAACGTTCTTGGAATGTTTTCTATTGGTTATTTTTGTAACCTATAAGGAATGTTCTGGGTTAATTTTGAAACCTTAAACAAATATTCCCAGAACGTTTCCTGCAGATTATTTCTTTAGTGATATATATTTTTTTGTATTTATTCTTGTCTTTGAACAATAAATAATCTAGATGTAGTTTGTAGACTGATTATTTGTGTACAGCCATATCAGTCTGTAGAGATTAAGAGAACGTTCTCAGAACGTTCCGGGAACCTACAGAGAACGTTCACCTAACATAAAGCGAACGTTCTATTTACGTAAAGAACACTTTCCTGCCTAATCAACATGGAACGTTCAAATGTTTGTTCAGGGAATCAAAAACTAACGTTCTAAGAACCAAAAATCGTTAAGAGTGTGTACCTGATCCGTATTTGACATCATGCGAGTGGAGTCTGACGCTGTGCCGTGTGTTCATCAGCTTCACCAGAGAGCCGCACGTCACGAAGCTGGAGTCCGAATCACGAGCGCCGCACTGCGCGGCCATCAAACACACTACAATAAAACCCAGAAACACACACACAACTCTTAATGGTCGCATTGTAACAGCCGGTGCCTCTGCACATCACACAAAAATGGATACGGAGAGCCCCATTCAAACGCTGACACGCTTTCTAACCAATCGCATCATGACAAGTCCGAAAACAAGGAAGCGATCCGCGCGCACACTCGGAAATCGGTGATTGGTCGAGGATGATGTGACGTCACAACAATGAGCGTCACATTATGCATTAGGGCTCATTAGTTCACATTTGAGTAGATATAACATTTATTCACGTATTTGAACACATTTGTTTTAAGTCAATATTGAAAGTTATGTTAATGGCATCATAAAGAATCAATTATACAAACATTTTTCCCTAAAGAACTTCTAAAAAGTATTTTGTTAAATATCAGTTTATTGTTGTTGTTGTTATTGCTATGTTTGTTTTCTGTTATTTTAGTTTTATTTGGAAAGGTGGATTTATTTTTGCCAATTTATATACACATATTTCGAAGGCTTTGCTACAATTCAATACAGTTATTGTTCATTTAACAGATATAATCATGTTATCACACAGTGCGTTTTATTAATAGCAAAATAATTTTAAAACATGCAAAAAATGAAAAGCAAACAAGCGTAAAATATTTAATCCTTTGTCATTATATATATATATTAGTAGTACACGTTGGAATTTCATACAATTCACACACACACACACACACACACACACACACACACACACACACACACACACACACACACACACACACACACACACACACGCACACATGTACTGATGTATCCAAATATGTAAGAACAATTATACAAATCCAGCATTTATTCAATTGAACTTGGAGATGAGATATAACGCTCGTGACAACTAGCCCCGGTCTCCACTACAGCTTATTAAAGTGTTCCACTGCTATAACTGTACCTATAAAAACAAATCACTGTCAAATAAAAATAAAGCTCATGCTTATAGTGTGTTCTCTAATTTCATTAACATGAAATGTTGGTCAATAAAGACATTCAAGATGCTGTTCAGTATGCCTGCCACCCCCTCCCCCAATTTGGTAAGTCAAAACAAGAGCTTTATAAACATAATTTAAATATGATTTCTAAATTAAATTTAATTTTATGTTGAGTTAATTTAAAAACTGTATGTCATTACACTTAAAATGAACACCAAGTTAAGTGAACGTAATTGTTTAAGTACATTATATAAGCCCCAAGTTTGGTGAACTTAACAATTTAAGTGTAGTCAACGTGAGCGGCAAGTTAGGTCAACTTAAATATCCAAGTTTTGGGAGATTCGGGTTTACTCAATCAGTTCAGTCAACTTAGTAGGGTTTCAGTGTACAAGGATTAGTCATATCGTGCTTTTCTGTGCACTAATCGAGCATTAGTGTTTGCAACGGCAAGGTCATGGGTTCGATTGATCTCATGCATGTTGTTGTTATGCTGTTATGTCAGGTGGCTGAAGAACCAAAGATCATAAACATGATACTCTCTCTCTGTCTCTCTCCCATTATCTCTATCTTGATGATGTTTTCCGTACTTCTAAACGAGGTTACGTGTCTTGGGAAAACATTCAAAAGCCTCCACAGACACGTATGCAAAGAAGTCACACCTGCTGCCTTACGTCTGTGTACAAGGAAATCAATCCGTTTACATTCATAACTGTGGGAGCAGCAAAATCCTGGCTCTGGTGAGTTTGCCGAGATGTTTGAGATTATATTAAATAATTAATATCTAAATAAAAAGTTATATAAATGTTTGCAATAGGTTTATCTCTCATTTCTCAAAATACCACATCTTTTTATTCAGTCTCTGTTCTTCCTAACACAAGGTGGATGCATTTGAAAATTAAGGAGTCGTGAATGTGACAGATATGCAGTATATTGTGTATGGGAAACTTTAAGATTCAAATTTAAAAGTATAGGCATCTCTCAAACACTATTTTTCTCTCATTCTCTCTCACACACACACTCTCTCTCTCTCTCACACACACACACACACTCTCTCTCTCTCTCTCTCACACACACACTCTCTCTCTCTCTCTCTCACACACACACACACACACTCTCTCTCTCTCTCTCTCACACACACACACACACACACACACTCTCTCTCTCTCTCTCACACACACACACTCTCTCTCTCTCTCACACACACACACATACACACACACACACACACACACACTCTCTCTCTCTCTCACACACACACACACACACTCTCTCTCTCTCTGTATAAAATAAAAATTACCCTTGGGTTCTTGACTTGTAAAAAAAAATCTAAAATATTCCAAATACAGTATTCAAATACTCCATACATGTGGCGTTGTTTTATTCGCTTCCGGTAGAGGGCGCTGCAACTCCGGAAAAGGAAATTGCATTTAATGTCTTCAGTCGCTCCGCTCTGTCTGATGGACACATTGTAAAAAGGGACTAATGGCAAAAACCTCGCAATAAAATGGGTAAGCCATTACTTCTTTATTACTGCTAGCTAGTCGTCTGTTACGAAACAGAATTCGTCTCTTTGACATTTTAAAACGCCCGTTTGATTCTTAGAATCAAGGCTACTAATAGATTAAACAGAGTAAATCTATAACCAGTATGTTCCCGGGTTTACACACGATTATAGCGCGTCTGTGATCATGGCAGCTGTTCGAGAAGTAAGGCTCTTTCTTATTCTCCAGCCAGTGATTTCCCGGTGTTAAGCTGCTTTCCCGCAGCCGGGACTCGCTGTTAAAACAGCGTTCCGTTTTGATGATGTCGGAATGACGTGTGTCTCGAGTTCCGAATCTGGACGGAACCGAGTCTTGTTCAAGGAACCGAGTCTTTTGACTCTTCTCTCACGATGACTCACTTAAGACTTTTTTGTCTGTGTTCGCATTGCATTTTTCTAGAGATCGATAGTCGGTTTTTATAGATATAGTTTCATGACATTGACATTTAATTGGTTATCGGTTGTTTAGTATTGGGTGTACCTTTGATGAGGCTCTGAAGAATTACACAAAACAAAAGGTAAAGTAACTTATTTAATATATTGATTGCTTATAATTTTTAATTTAATAATATAATATAATTTAATAATAATTAATTAATAATATAACATTTGTACAAAATTACAGCACTTTCTTTTCAAGTGGCAAGATGAAAATAATAATAAAACAGACTTTAATAAATATAATATAATAATGTCAACAATTATTAGCATAAATAAAATGTATTTTAATAATAATAATACAAATATTTATGAAATGTCTATTAAAATGTAAAATTTAAAATTCTGTTTAGAATAAAATTATTCACTGTAAAAAAATAATCAATTCACGGTCAAGTATGAATATATTTACAGTTAGATATTACCTAAAACAAATATGAAAATACATATATATATATATATATATATATATATATATATATATATATATATATATATATATATATATATATATATATATATATATATATATATATATATATATATATATATATATATATATATATATATATATATATATATATGTGGCCTTTTGGAATTGGCACAACAATTACATATAACTCCACAAGTAATAACACTTATAATTATTTAGAAAATAATTTAATTCTGTAGTGAAGTCTAACAATCCATTAGTTATTATTATTATTGTAATTTAAAAAAAATATATAAAAAAATTAAATAATAATAATAATTATTATTAAATAATAGTAAAACACACACACACACACAACAGTATTATTCATAAAAAGCAATATTGGTAAGTCTTTAGTGTGTTTCTTTGTCATCAGCAAGGCGAGGAGAAGATGCCTCAACCCAAGGTGAAGCTGGTGGTGACCGGAGATGATTTTGGCTACTGCGAGAGAAGAAATCAAGGAATTGTGGATTGCTTCAGAGATGGTGCGATCTCCAATGTCTCTCTTCTGGTGAACGCCGTCTCAGCGAAGCATGCGGCAGAGCTGGCCAAAAGGTACAGTCGCTCGTTTATAATTACATTTGTATGAAGCAGATAAATATGAAAATATGAGATCAAAGTCTGAGTGACACTTTTTGTATTCTTTATACTCGTATGACACGTGAGCCGGTCAGATAACACTCTTCATATGTCTGCACAATAAAGAAACGAACAAAAACACAATAAAATGACTAAAACTTTAACTAAAATGAAAATGGAGAATCTAAAAACAAAAAATCATTATTATAATCTACTATAGAGTATCAGTGATGCTAAAGTAACACTACTTCTCTCACACAGGTATCACATTCCCATTGGACTCCATGCGAATCTGTCAGAGGGTCTTCCAGTGTCTCAGGAACTGAAGGGCTCAACAATCCTCAACAAGGATGGGTTCTTCCATGGGAAGATGGGCTTCAGGGAGGTTTTACAGAGCGGTCAGCTCAAGATGTCAGAGGTACACAGGCGCTCGCTCCCATAACGTCCAGCCGATAGTCACACAGGTTTTTTCTTATCCTTTTTATCATTTTAAAATGATAAAAAGTAAATTTTTCATAATATAACCTCTTTAAATACACTTTATGAAAGCGATTCTTTCATCCTGAGTTGTTTTGTCTGTTTATAAGGTGGAGGTGGAGCTCAGAGCCCAGGTAAACCGTTTTTGTGAACTGGTCGGCCACATGCCATACCATATGGACGGCCATCAGCACGTGCACGTGTTGCCAGGTAACAGTGGAGAACGCTTTTCACCTTACATTCAATCATTTAGCAGATGCTTTTATCCAGCGACTTACAAATGAGAAGAGTGCTGTGACTAATCCCAGTTATTCCAGCACAGTTCACATAGCAAGGTTTTGATTTATTAAAAAATAATAGAAATGTAATAGAATAGTAAGTGTTCGTATTAAAAGGCCATAAAAATCAGGTTTAGGTATGAAATTGCAGAGCCAGTGGTTCTGAAGCCAAACATCAGTGCTTTGAATTTGAATATAATGATTAATGCCTTATAATGGTTCACTACACTCTTTATTTTCATTGATGCTTTCCTGTAGCTCAACCAATAGAGCACTGTCGCTTGCAACACCAAGGTCATGGGTTCGATTCCCAGGGAAAGCAAGAACTGATTAGAATATCGATGTGTTTCTTGAATGCAATGCAAGTCACTTTGGATAAAAGCGTCTGATAAATGCATGAATTTAATTAAAATGGTTCCATAAAGAAGCTTAATAACAATATTCTTTAGATTAAAATGTTCTTTTAAGAACTATTCACATTTAAACTAAAGCTTTATGTGTAATAAGTGTCTTGTTCAAATGTTTGTGGTTGCTAAAGTTTTTGAATGTCAAAGCTGTATTTTCAGCATCATTACTCCAATCTAATATGATGATTTGCTGCTCAAGAAACATTTCTTATTATTAATGTTGAAAACAGTTGCACTGCTTAATATTTCTGTGGATTTTCAGGATTCATTGAGGAATAAAGTTCAAAAGAAAAGCATTTATTTAAAGTAGAACATCTTTTACCATCACTTTCCTAAAGTATTAAGTTTCCTTGTTATGTTATCTTCTTTTCATATTTGACTTTCCCTCATTGTTTTCAGAAGTGCGAGAGGTGTTCGCCCAAATCCTCTCTGATTTTGGGATCACTTACACACGGGTCCCCATAGAACCTGGTCTTAAATTCTGCACCTTCCTTCCAGCCCATCTGCGAGACTTCAACACGCAGGTCGAAAAAGACGCTCTTGAATCTATCGAGGTCTTTCATCGCCATGGAATTAGGTTTGTGAGGAAACATTTTAACCGATCAGAATCTGGGACCGTATTCACAAATAATGTATCTTCTATCTCACGGTAAAAGTTCTTAGGTTAGAATTTCTTACCTGTTCACAAGAACTGCTTGAACTTTTAGTGAAGAACTATGGAAGCCCGTTTCCGCAACAGTTACTTCCGCCGAAATAATGACTTTGTATCTCGAAATAACGAGAAACTTTCTCGAAATAACAAGAAACTTTCTCGAAATAACAAGAAACTTTCTCAAAATAATGACTTAGTATCTCAAAATAACAAGAAACTTTCTCGAAATAATGACTTAGCATCTCGAAATAACAAGAAACTTTCTCAAAATAATGACTTAGTATCTCAAAATAACGAGAAACTTTCTCGAAATAATGACTTAGTATCTCAAAATAACGAGAAACTTTCTCGAAATAATGACTTAGCATCTTGAAATAACGAGAAACTTTCTCGAAATAACAAGAAACTTTCTCAAAATAATGACTTAGTATCTCAAAATAACGAGAAACTTTCTCGAAATAATGACTTAGTATCTCGAAATAACAAGAAACTTTCTCAAAATAATGACTTAGTATCTCGAAATAACGAGAAACTTTCTCGAAATAATGACTTAGTATCTCGAAATAATGAGAAACTTTCTCAAAGTAACGAGAAACTTTCTCGAAATAATGACATAGTATCTCGAAATAACAAGAAACTTAAGAAACTTTCTCGAAATAATGACTTAGCATCTTGAAATAACGAGAAACTTTCTCGAAATAACGAGAAACTTTCTCGAAATGACTTAGTTTCTCGTTATTTCGAGATGCTTTCTCGAAATGACTTAGCATCTCGAAATAACGAGAAACTTTCTCGAAATAATGACTTAGTATCTCGAAATAACGAGAAACTTTCTCGAAATAATGACTTAGTATCTCTAAATAACGAGAAACTTTCTCGAAATAATGACTTAGTATCTCAAAATAACGAGAAACTTTTTCAAAATGACTTAGCATCTCGAAATAACGAGAAACTTTCTCAAAATGACTTAGCATCTCGAAATAACGAGAAACTTTCTCAAAATAATGAGAAACTTTCTCGAAATGACTTAGCATCTTGAAATAACGAGAAACTTTCTCGAAATACTGACTTAGTATCTCGAAATAACGAGAAACTTTCTCAAAGTAACGAGAAACTTTCTCGAAATAATGACTTAGTATCTCGAAATAACAAGAAACTTTCTCGAAATAATGACTTAGTATCTCGAAATAACGAGAAACTTTCTCGAAATAATGACTTAGTATCTCCAAATAATGAGAAACTTTCTCGAAATAATGACTTAGTATCTCCAAATAATGAGAAACTTTCTCGAAATAATGACTTAGTATCTCGAAATAACAAGAAACTTAAGAAACTTTCTCGAAATAATGACTTAGTATCTCGAAATAACAAGAAACTTAAGAAACTTTCTTGAAATAATGACTTAGTATCTCAAAATAACAAGAAACTTTCTCAAAGTAACGAGAAACTTTCTCGAAATAATGACATAGTATCTCGAAATAACAAGAAACTTTCTCGAAATAATGACTTAGTATCTCGAAATAACGAGAAACTTTCTCAAAGTAACGAGAAACTTTCTGGAAATAATGACATAGTATCTCGAAATAACAAGAAACTTAAGAAACTTTCTCGAAATAATGACTTAGTATCTCAAAGTAACGAGAAACTTTCTCGAAATAATGACATAGTATCTCGAAATAACAAGAAACTTTCTCGAAATAATGATTTAGTATCTCGAAATAACGAGAAGTAAAGTCATTATTTCAAGAAAGTTTCTCGTTACTTTGAGAAAGTTTCTTGTTATTTCGAGATACTAAGTCAGTATTTCGACTTAAATAATCTTTTTTTTCTTCTCAACTGTGGCGGAAACGGGCTTCCATAAGGAACAGAGCGAAATCTCAAGCTAAGAGAAAGGGAGAACCTCCATGCTTTGGATCATGTCATCACATTACGCCCACAGTGATTGGCTGATGGGTCTGTCAGTGATTTAATCACAGAAACATGTTGCCATATTCAAACAAAGATTTTCAAATCTTTTTCTAAAAACATTTTTATCAATAACTGCATTTATTGGCTGATGGTTTGCCGATATATCGTGCATCCCTACTTTTTATATTTTTGCTGTTTTTATTATGATGGGACAGTGAGTAAACAGGAAGTGAAGTGGAAGAGAGAAAGGGGGGACAGGATCCCGAACATGAACTCTTCCCACAAGGCTATCGGCGGCAACGATGGGACATTACTTTCAACTTGACCATTATATTTTATCCTCCATCACTCAGTGCATTTTGCCTGTACACAAATGAACCCATCGCTAATTGAAATCTACAAATCAAAATGTTTATTGCATTCATAAGGGGAGAAGCTCAGCACACAACACCTCAATGATGCCGATTGAAAACATCCATTTTAAGAATGTTTGAGATTTAGTCTAAGTGACCCTAGTCGTCCTAACAGCTGTTTTAGCACTAAAATGCTTTGTGAAATACTCAAATAGGAGTCCAAAAAAGTAGGAAAAAGATTTGAATCTTTTTCTCAAGTAGGAATATTAATATATTAAAATTATAAGCATTTATGAAATCTTGAAAACCAGGGACCGTATTCACTAAGCATCTTAACTTGCAGATTTAAGTGAAACGTAGAAATAATGGTTGATAGTTCTAATTTTTGGATTATTAAATAGAATTAGAAGTAACACCCATTATTTAAGTTTCACTTAAATCGGTAAGTTAAGATGCTTAGTGACTACACTAGTGACTTAGTTACTCCCTGGTTTTCAAAATTTCACAAATGTTTTAGAAAATATACTTAGAAAAGAAATTGGTTTTCAATATCCTTGTGTAATTACCAGGGCAAATTAGACTACATTTGAACAGTCCATCACATTTATCAGATGCTTTTATCCAAAGCGACTTACATTGCATTCAAGAAACACATTGAATCAGTTCTTGCTTTCCCTGGAATCGAACCCATGACCTTGGTGTTGCAAGCCCCAATGCTCTACTGGTTGAGCTACAGGAAAGCCATCAATACTACATATTGTCCTTCATATAAGCAGATATCTAATCAGCGATATGCTGCTTTTGTGCGGCTCTTTAGGTGGCCTGACGTGTACCTGGGCCTGAGCACCATGGGTAAGAACATGTCTGTGCCCAACCTGAAACGAGCTTTGGGTTTCACTCTGGAAGCTTCACTGGATGACGGTGTGACTTCCCCATTAATGCTGACACAGTCCGATGACGCCACCGCCGCCGACTCCTATCAACCCGTCACGGCAGAGCTGATGGTGCATCCGGGATATCCCAGTCAACCTCAGCAGGGCGGATGCGGAGAAGGACCGGACGACTTCTCTCAGTCCGCAGACCGACTACACGAGCTGAACACTCTGAGGGACCCGTTGGTGCTTCACTACTACAGGCAACAGGGGATCCACCTCTGTGCCTTTAAAGACTTTTAAACACTTAGTGCAGTCTTACCTCAAAAGATCAAGGAGTGCTTGGTTTGGGACAAAAAGAAAATCAGCTTTCAGTCGCTCCCAATAAATCATTTGTACAGCCAAAACAAAGAATTTTTCCAACTAAAACAATTAGATTGACCTGTTTTTAATTAGTATTTTTAAGGAGAAGATGCTCTAGGCCAGTCCTTCTAATAGGTTTCCAGTTAAAAATCCAATTAAATCCAGTTTAATTGGATTTGATCAGAAAACATTTGCCTCATTTGAGCAGCAATTTCTCTAAATCCAATAGCAAATTGTATTTACGACCGTAAACATACTATATGAAGATTTTAACTCAATGGAACATGTAGCAATTACTTTATATATATATATATATTTAAAAGCCAACGGTATTTTTCAGGTACAATGTTTTTAATGAATGTATTTGATATTTTTATGAACTTGAATTAAAAGCACAGTACCACTTACTCTGTGGTATTAAGTATTATGCTTTAGCATTTTAAATCACAAATTGTGCACTTTATCTGGTATGTGCTAGTGATTAACTCTAGATCTTTAGAACGAGGATAAATGCTTAGACCACAGAAATACATGTGTGTGTGTGTACACTGATCATCCATCCTTTGGAAACTCATTCAGAACTAGGTCAAAATAGCCTTTATTTGGTGAGTTAAAGCTTTTGTCACATATTAAGGTTAACATGTTTATAACCTGCGTATATTAAATTCAGGCCATTCATGGCATTTCCAATGTCAGCTGTAATTGGAGCAACAGTTCAGACTTTATCTAGTAGTTTCATAAATTCATAGTTTACTAATGCTTAAGTATTTTGATTGGTTGATTTGAACAGGAAATCCCTGACCGATTAAAACACCCAAAGCAACAAAGTGAATTTAGCTAATGTTTGAGTATAACAGTATCCCGTGCTCGGTCTTCCTCTTATTTAGATACACAAAACGGAGCGTTTTTAAAGTCTGCATTAAAATAAGCCTTTAGAGAGAGAGAGAAAGAGACACTGTGAAGAGAGCAAGGGCCTCATTTGAGGCGTACGGCAAGAGACTTCACCCAAACGCTAAGCAAATATTACTTAAATATCATGAACTAAAGAAAGCCCAAAGAACCTCGTCGATTTCACGTTATAAAGAGTGATTAATATGCTTTAAAGAAAACGTAGAGAATTTTCTAGAAAACTCATTGTCAACTACTGCGTTTATTCTGTGTCGGGAGAAAATAGGAATAATGTTTTTCAGTAGCGCACATCTCTGTAAATCTAGGGGCCATTTCCATGTTTAATCAATAATATACAAGAATTTTCTATGAAATGTTGAAAGATGGATGGAAAAATACGTTCACTCACACAAAGAGCAATGTTTTCATCCTTCCTTTTTCATTTGTGAAACAAAAGTATCATTTCATAGCAACGTCGGCTCATAAGCCGCCTTTGTTTCTGACCTTACAGTGGTTTTGCCGATTCGAGGCTTGGGAAAGGGCTGAAAGTAGCCGGTTCCTCTGACGTATACTTGTGCAACCCAACAAGTGCAGTGAAAGTAAAAAGAGTGAAATAATGGCTCGCCCTCGCTCGCTCGCTCGCTGAAACCCTCTCCGTTCGGTTCGGTGGAAATAAAAAAAACACACATGTAAGAAGAGGGAACAACGTAATAATAATAATAATAATAATATACATGATAAATTACAATCCATCTCGTGTTAAATGAACTGTCACTTCCAAAAGTAATTTCTGAAAGTTTTGTGTAATAATGCAATGATTCATTTTCTCATTACAAAAGGGTCAAACAGCATTCGTTACTGAAACGCCCTGTACAATTTCCAACTTCGTTCTCTTAAGTTATCCTCTAAACAAATTTTTGATGCTTTCAAACTTCAGAAAGAAAAAAAATAAACAACAACATAGTAAAAAGTTAGTAAGGGCCTCAAGCTAACAGCAGAAACTCGGATGTCCTCACGGCGTCCTGCTTCGAGACGGAGGCTGCCGCTGCGCTGAACTTCTCCAGCTCGACTAGAGGGACACGTGGAAAGGAGAGGAGGAGAGGGAAAGCGGGAGGGAGGGAAGGGGATAGAGGATGGCAACTGGGTAGTAGAGCGAGGGGAAGAGGATCAGAGGAGGAGGAGGGGGGGTCTGGGGCTACACACTTGTCTGGTTTTGTTAGTCCACTGGCCGCTTTTCGCCGTGTTTCTTTGTAAACTCTTCTGCGTTCTTAAAGAATTTTTTACGGTCTTTTGAGTATTCTTCTGCTAGGTCGGCCCTCAGAGGGTGTTCGGGCTGTGGGTCGTTCACCAGGGCAATGAGCGACTGAATTACTGGAAAAGAAGGTACATTATTAAAGATTAAAACAAGCGATTGCATTCTTTGTGTACCAACAGATATCTATGGTGTGGGTAAAACCAGAAGTGCAGGTTAAGCAGGAAATGGGAACGCTGGCATGTTTATTCCATAAGAACGATGTACTAGAACCCTAACGCTGTAAATAACTCACTGATCTCGAAGGAGGGTAAATTAAATGAAACAAAGTCTGGGTTTTTCTTTGAGGTTGACAAAATTGGCATTTTAAGTCATCGGGATGCTTTAATCTTTTTGAGTTTGATGAACTTGTTTCTTTTAATTTAGGCAAACTTCGATTGAACTGAAAATGGGCTGGGATTTATATTCCCAGCATGCTTTGCCATGACTCAACAAGGCTTATATAATCTAAAAATCAAGAATTATATCATGTTTTTCGAAAATAATTAAAGAGGGAGATTTTGTAGAGTTTAATGTTTTGCTATGCTAGTTTAGAAGAGTTTCTGTTGCATGGGGGGTCTCATATCCTATCACTATTAAAAATATTAAAGATTACTTGATAATTTTAGGGTAAATGAATGAATTTGCATAAATATTAGCTGAAATATTTTAAGTTAAGAGCAATTAAAATGTATGAGTGCAAAAAAATCCAGTCATTTCCAGTTACTTGAATTTATTAACTTAATTTTTATGTACCAGATTACCTAGTTTTGCCAATTTATCTGGGTTTACAGTGTCATAAATGTAATCAATAACTCCCATCTAAACAACTTTTTAAACTAGGAGTTTAATACTGCTGCATAATCTCAAACTTAATGAAGAAATCACTATTAAAAATATTTAAGTTTAAGATTACTTGATCATTTTTGGGTAAATGTATGAATTAGCTAAAATATTTTAAGTTAAGAGCAATTAAAATGTACGAGTGCAAAAAGAATCTGCCATTTCCGCTTACTTGAATTTATTAACTTAATATTTATGTACCGGATCACCTAGTTTTGCCAATTTATCTGGGTTTACAGTGTACAGAAATAATAATAAATAATTAATAATCAGTAATCAATACAACTACAATAAATCCCATCTAAACAACTTTATAAACTAGGAGTTTAATACTGCTGCATAATCTCAAACTTGATGAAGAAAAGCATGTCGTTACAAGAATGCGGTAAAACGATCACATACATGTTGAAAGATTGTACGAACGCATCTGTTTCTGGAGAAATTTGTGACATGCTTCCTCGACAAAGCTATTGGAAGACCAATAGAGTCCATGCAATCGCATAAAAGTCTGTAAGAACTTTAAATGTTTTTGAAAAAAGTCTCACTCTCATCAAGTCTGCATTTATTTGCTTGAAAATACAGTAAAAACTGTAATGTTGTGAAATATTAATACAATTTAAATAACTTAAATTCTACTTGAATACATTTTAAAATATAGCTTATTCCCGTGATAAAAAGCTGAATTGTGCAGCTTAATATTTTTGTGGAAAAAAATAAATTTTTTCAGGATTCTCTAAGGAATAATCGTTCAAAACAACAGGATTTATCTGAAATAGAAATATTTTATGGGTGTAAATAATTTAATGTGTCCTTGATGAATAAAGGGATGATTTAAAGCTGAATTTATTAGTACTGTCAGAAATAAGAATGTCTATATTAATAGAAATAATCTAAAAAATGTAGGGGCCAGTAAGATTTTTTTAAAGAAGTGAATACCTATAATTTAATCTGAGAGAATTACATAGTCTACATCTTTATTTTTATTTTTTAAATAAGAAAAATAAGAGTAATTATGTAATGTTTGGGTAGTCAATATGAGTTGAAGAAATAAAGGTTGTTGCCTATTATATAAACAGATGTTGAGTGAATACAAACAGCATAAAGCCTTCTTTTTCTCTATGATTCGTACATCATAAAATGACGACGATACCGAGAGTGTGTGAGCGTTTAGCAGTCTGACTCGTCTCACCTTGGTCAGTTTTGGTGGCTGGTTTCCAGTTCTCTGCACTAATGACAGGCAGGCAGACCTGTCCCTTCTCGTCAATGTTGGGGTGGTAGATCTTCGTTTTGAACGTGATCTTCGGTGGTTTGAATGGGTATTCTGCAGGGAAGATGATCTCGATCCTGAACGCCCCTTTGTCATATGGAGGATTGTCCTGTGGGAGAATAAGGTTAAACGAGGTGAGCACAGCTCAGTCCACACTGTATATAATTAGAAACAAAAGGATGTTGACAAAAGGACAGACGGGTGAATGCATGTAGTGTGAGATCAGATTATGAAAAGGTCCGGGTCTACATGCAGTTTAACTCTAAAATCAAATCTGTCCAACGATAATCATTTTGAAGCTTACGTAATGTTTCAGTACCAAATATCAAAACTGTACATGTTGGAGTAGCTTTCCTGTTGCTCAATCAGTAGAGCATTGGTGCTTGCAACGCCAAGGTCATGGGTTCGATCCCAGGGAAAGCAAGAACTGTTTCTTGAAAGCAATGCAAGTCGCTTTGGATAAAAGCGTCTGCCAAATGCATAAATGCAAATGTTGCTTTATATACAACATCATTACATTAAAATTTACATAAGAAAAATAATCTACATTTCAATGCAAAAATAAAAGAGATTAATTCGAGATATGTTTGAATGGCATGTTTTTTGCTCCCTGTGTTACAGCATGACTGGCCAAATCAAAGGTCATCAAAGGTCAGCCATCTGTTTTAGTATATATAAAACATTTTACAAAACAAATATACAGTATCAAAGTTTTACTACCAAACCCTAATGCTGTTATAACACTTCTTATCTTGACTTTATGCACATAACATGTAAAAACAATTCATAAAAGCACGAGGAAACATGAACATTTAGTAAACTTACTGGAACAATGAGGCCTTGCCATGTCAATATGTTTGATTCATCAACTTGAATGTTACGGAAGTTTTTCATTCCAGATTTGCGGATTTCTTCAAGCTCCTGATAAAAAACAAGGGATGTGTTAGATATCGTTTACATCTTTTACTTGTGGAGCAAAAACATAGAAACTCTCAAATAAAAATTCACATTTAATCAGGTATTTAGAAAGTGCAAATAAACGGTTAAATTAGGAATCTCAGTTGTGTTTACAACATTGGTCAACAGCTTCTATGGATGTATGTTATGGTCACCGAGTGTAACCTGAGTCAGGTCTTGACCTAATGAGTGGGAGAAGTTACCCCTTCCTCAGCAGCTTACTGTAAATAACCGAGTCCAAGTACAAGTGAGTGTGCATTAATACCACAACATCATCACATCCAAAAACTATTGCTCTAATATATGCATTTTCACGTTAGGCTGCAACTAATTATTACATTTAAATTGTAATCTTTCAATGTCTCTCTCTGTGTGTGTGTGTGTGTCTGTATTTTTATATATACGCTTTTTCCTGTGACTAAATTGTGTCGAGTCACCAGCACATTCCCGACTGGTAAGAGGTGCAATTTCTGTTATATATGACAAAAATCAAGCCGCAACCAAAGCGGTACGTCAACTTTTCCAGCACTTCAAATCTCTAAATACTGTCCAATTTTAATGTTACTTCTAATGTGATGATTTGTAAAACTAAAGGTTTAGGAAAACTAACATTTAGTGACAAAAAAAAAGAGAGTATAATCATGAGATGGCGGCAGAGAAAAACTTATTGACTTATTTCCCCTCCCTAATATATTGAAAACAGTACAAAAAGTCACAAGAAACAACATATTTTCTTTATTGTGACTGAAGCTGTTAGTCAGTTCAGTATGATAATAAAAAGGAAAAACTGTGCAATTAATAAGTGGAATATTTATATTTCAGGTTTTTGCATGTTACTGTAGCTAATAATGTACATTTTATCTGCATCTCAATTCAAGCTCAGTGCTTTACTGTCAAATTTCCAATAAACAAACATGTATATTATTAGTAACTGCATTTATTAATGCAAAAAATCCCCTCAATGACATCTTCTGAATATTTTTAGTGTCACTGCTCTCAAATCTGATATATATATATGTATATATATATATATATATATGTATATATATATATATGAGGTCCATATTATAAAGCATTATCATATTTTAGATAACTTGGTCCAGGCAGTTTTGAACTGGTGTTCACTGCTATATTTCATTTGTGTTTTGTCTATAGAAATGACATTCGCTCATGTAAAGTGACGTGACTTTCCAACCTCTCTTTGCACAGATCTCAGAGACCTGATTAATAACAGATAATCAAGCTCTTTATTGATTACTTTCAAAATCAATTGTTTTTTGCAGCCCAAGTCTCACAACCATTAAATCAAATATCAACAATAAAGGGTTAGGTATATAAAGTGAGATTTCCCTGCAATTGAAGACTAAACATTTCCTAACTTTACCACTGAGTGACATTTACAGCCTCTTATCTAACAAGGAAGTCAAATCCTTTCATCATTGAGTATCATTGAGAAGAAAGGGTTATTAACTGTACATAAATACCAGAAAACCTCAACACAGATGGTTAAACTTCCTAAATAAGATGGTTCAGACACATAAGTGGTTAAAACAGGTTATTCACGTGTTGCGAATGAAGTGATTCAGACGAGGAAGTTGATAAAGTGAAAGCTTATTATGAAGAGAGTTAGTTTCGCTTTTATTGAAGGGCGTTACTGCAGTTCTCCACCTTAAACCCAACAAAACACTTACATGATCTGAGCCATTTTAAACTTCAGAAGCAACAATGGCGTCGATTTGAGCGTTAATCTGACAGATGTTGCTGGTTTGGCCCCTTTGAGTCATCGCTAACGTCACTGTCGTGGGTTTAAAACATCACGGTTCGGTTCAAATGATCCATTAGTTCTTATAACAGCCGTTTGATTTAAAGTGATTTAATTCAGATTTGTTTGAGTCAAACAAACGCATTCCGACGGAACTCGTCGCATTAGACTCCTATACGTTATATCGCTTTCGTTTACTCGCTGTCAATAAACCAAAGGACTTAAGACACCGAATGCCACTCTAACGTGACCTTTAACCCGTCGTCTCATCAGATTTGACCCTAAAACCGCGTCGCGGATTCCCGCGGCCTCCACCGGCGCTTTTCCTCCTTCATGTTTGGAAACGCGAAGCGAGCCGAGTCATCGAGCGAGAAACCCGCTCGTACCAACGCCGTTCAAGCCCTAACGAACCCGCGAATCGCATTTTCACCGAGTTAAACCTCACGTGTAAACCCCTATCGCGTCGTCGCGCGTGGTTAGCCTTTAAATGCGATGTAAAAAGTATAAGGTTTGGACGTCTACCTTGTGTAGTCTCCTGCTCGCCGCCATCTTGAATCTTTCAACTGCTCCCAGAATGCACCGCGCGGCGCGACGACGGAATCGAGAGCTAGTGCGCGTTTTTAAAAACTTCGCTTCGGTTGATCTGGGATCAGTTTTAATATTCGCGCGTAACAGACACACAAACACGAATAATGATCTCAGGTCAGCAGCCGCGGGGACTTTCCATTACAAAACGAAACAAAAATGCCGTTTATTAGACTTGTGGATGGAATTCTCCCGGGATGAATCAAGCCCTGTTTGAGTTAGTCTTTATGGGTTACTAATCCTGGAAATGTATTGATCTGAATGAGGGTTTCAGTGAACTTCAGGATGTAGGTGTGCCCAGAAACACCCAAAATTCAATGAACGTCCTTGACAAGGAAGTGTGTTTTCCGTATTTCTAGTTGAGTACTAGTTAGTGACCACATGATGTCACTCCAGAGTAAGGAATAAAGCTTTTTATTGATGCTGAGTGTTTATTTCATTTGAATAAGATTTGAATTTGGGGCATCACACAAAGGGACAACCCAGGGTTTAAGCTTTTGCCTCTAAAATCAGAGTTTGCCTTTAAATACTACATCACTTCAACAATATGTGGGGTGGAACATGTCCAGAGAATGAATTTCAAGGGGTTGATGGAGTTCCGGTTCAAAATATAGAGAATTTCCATCCTTTATCCTCCAAACAAACACAATTTTTTTTACGTTTTTATGCATCTACTCTCTTAGAAGAAAAATAACCTTTTAGGGGTTCCATCATGCAAATTGTATTTTAGGGATTTAGTTACAAAAACATCTTGTTTTTAATACATTTTTATTTTAATCACATTTTATTAGTTCATAGTCATGCTTTATCACTTGCAATAACTCACTAAACATTAAATGTATCATCTTATTTAAGACATTTCTCCTTATTTTGAAGATTTTTGGCATAAAGGGTTCTGTAATATTGAACGAAGAACTCTAGGGTTCTTTACTGAACTCCACTGAATGCTTTTTCTAAGATTGATAGGGTTTAAAAATGTAAAAAATGTCCTCAAACAGGATCCGGCGGTGAATCCCAGCCATTTCCACCACTGGCTATTCGATATTACGCTTTATAAAGTTAGTATATTGCACTAAACTGCAGCTCCATCATTACAAACATGTAATTTAAAGTATATTTTAATGCATGACATTTACGTTTCAATAGATATTAAATGAAAGAATATTTTAGTATTAAAGTAGAGTATTAAAGTAGAATAATATTTAGTAGAATATTTTATATTTTACCATAAATGCTTGTCAATACATTCAACAATACACTTTAACCCTAGGTAATTATGAAATTACACACAATTATGCACTTAAGTTCTACTTAACTGCGTCAAAAAAGCACTCATGCATTTAACTATTTGCATTTAATATAAATGTTATCTATAATACATTTTAATTTAATTTAAATAAACATGCAGTTAATCAAAATCATTACTTCAGAATGACATTACTTAAAAAAAGAAGCTAAAGTATACTTATTTTTCACTATATGAAATATATTACATTTTAATCATTAATTTCTTGTAATGTCTAAGTCCCAATACAGTTTAAACAGGTTCTGCACATTGGATTAATTGTGTATGCATGTGAATTTGTAGTTTTGTCAGTTTGATTATTTGTCATCTTGTCATGTTATAGGAGCACCACCAACATGCTTCCCGGACCAATAAGAGATAAAAAGTGGGCTTGCACGCTCCCATGGCTTCCTGGAAACCACATGACTGAAACAACATGATGAGACTCGCTTCCCCTTCAGCATTTTCAGGTAAAGATGGGCTGTTGCAGACAGGAATATTACGTTGTTTCCGCTTTTGCTATGTTTAGCATCGAAAAACATCAGTAGTTTTGCATGATACATACATTTTTGATTATTAGGGATGATATATTTCAAGGTGAGTCACTTAAATGATTTAGATAACAGGGCATGAAGAATGTAAATGCACGTATGGAATTGCAAAGAAAACACCTGTCAGAATATGCAACTGATGCATACTGATAACAATAGGTTTATTTTCAGTGCATTGCAGTTATGACCTGTTTTATGCAGTTTTGGACTTGTAAATAGGTCAACTATTGCTCATACAGCTTAAGATCTTAAAGATGAGCTTTAGTGCACTAATGTAGCGAAGTAGGTCAGAGACCGTTCAAGATTATTGCATCCATAAACCCCAACAGAGTCTTCAACAGAAGAAGAATATAGTTTTACTGTTCACTGACATCTTAATAACAGTAAATAATTACTATTTTTGTAATGTAATGGTTGTAATGGTTTCAAGAGTTTGGTTGTTTCCAGCATTCACAGCATGTTATATATTTACTCTGTGCAGAGATACAGTGATGTGGAGCTTTGGAAAATTGACATCTTCCCCCTATTTATTTAAATATGATTAAAAACAAGTAATTTTTTTTGTAATGATATTGTGTGTCAACTGTTTTATTTGTGATACAATGAAACATGCAAAATTTTGCAAACAGAATTTTTTAAGATAGGCCGTCATACAAAGAAATATAATATAATATAATATAATATAATATAATATAATATAATATAATATAATATAATATAATATAATATAATATAATATAATATAATATAATATAATATAAATATAATATTAATAACGGATTATGCTGCTGTAGTCATTGTATGCACTTTCCTGAGCATTTTTCCCCGAAGCATTTTATTTTGCATAGTAAAAAACCTGTAGCTGTGATTTGTCCTTTTACACACACACACACACACACACACACACACACACACACACACACACACACACACACACACACACACACACACACACACACACACACACACACACACACACACACACACACACACACACACACACACACACACACACACACACACACACACACACACACACACACACACACACACACACACACACACACACACACACACACACACACACACACACACACACTCACACACACACACACAGGGTTTTTCTTCTGAACCTTTGTGGTTTGTAATTTCAGTTTTATTGCAGTTAGATTACTGGAAAGGTTTGTTCCTGACCAACATTGTACCGCATTCAAACATGTAGTTCATGTAGTATTCGGAATCGAAAACCATTAAGGGACTTTCCTCCTAGTGAGCTATGTCATAAATATAGGGGTAGAGGAGTGCTAAATAATAAATAGATAAAAATAGACATTCTGCAAACATATTAATAGTCACAGTTGAAACACTGTAAATTAAGAAGTAAAATAAATGAAAATGAATATCAGACAGCAGATGAATATGAATATCAGACATCAGATGAATATCAGACATTTGCATTGGCTAATATGGATTAGCCAATGCAAATTTGTTAAATATCATGTTACTGCATAGCATAATAACTGATGCGCTGCTTTGTGTGATTAGTTACTTCAGTTATCAATAATGTAACACATGCATTTTTGCGATTCTCCCGGTGGCCTGCAATGCATGAAAATGCACATTTGTCAATTTTTGGGTATTGTATTCGGCAATACTTTTGGGAAGATCACACTCTTTTTATCTGCTCTGAGATGAAGTTTCGTTCAAGATAAGCAGATGCTATCTGATAAACAATCAAAATGTGGAAATATTTTGGAAAGAATTCAACTTGTCTGCTTTTCCAGATCATGAAAGTCAAGAAGAATGGCTTTTTATGCGAATAGTTTGTACTTTTAGATTTAAGAACCGGTTAAGAACCATTAGTTCAGCTTGTGTTGATTGAATGAAGCCTTGTGTGTGCATGAGCGTTTTTGCAGAATCTCTTGAACAGAATAAAAGTAAAGTTTCCCACCCTTGGCTTGTACTTTGCAATATGATGCAATTGCAAAATCACACAATAGGATAAAAAATAAGATATAATGAGGAAAATAGTATGACACAACCACTACAGTTTAATATTTGAGCTGTGCAGAATAAAGTCTGTAAACTATAGTGTGATATTTTTAAACTTCACAGCAATATTCATTCTAACCTGAAACGACAGGTTATTGACATGCATAGACTGTTGATTTTGGAAAGCAGAGCGGGAACGTTTCACGTTATGCATTTTGAGAAACGAAACTGAGCTGTGCATAAATGGGAGGAGGGGTGATTTTTTGGAAAATGAAGCAAATAAAACTACCTTTTCATCGAGGAGTTCATCTCAGGCCAGTGTTTGGCGGTGGGGACGCGTTTCCCTTAGTCTCTTAACAATAGTGATGCTCTTGGCGTTGTTGTAAGTGCTTCACGGAAAAACACACACCCTCGGATCCCTGCCAAGTTCTCAAATATCAAAAGACATTCAAACTATTCATTATTAAGATAATGACTTGTTTTGATTACTTTAAATGCCTTTTTGTTGTACAGAGAACTTTTGAAAGATCTAGATTATGTGCATTATATTTCTGTCTCCACTAAAGAAAATTTCACCCATTCCACCCTTTAGTTTTTATTCAGACTTCAACTGAATTTTACGTATGCTGAACTCAAATACAGGACGGCCCAAAAGTCAAAATGTCAAAATCTAATTAAAAATAAGCAAAATGTCAAATGAAAAATATATTTAATATTTTTATCATTGATGCATATTTAATATTGATAATATTAATATGCACATACTAAATCATTCTCAAATTCATATTCAGAATCACTCGATTAAATACAACGGAAATATATTCCCCGGTGGTCTCAGACTTTTGCCAAGTCTAAAGTAACCAAATCAGATAATTATGAGTAGCTTCTGTAGAGAAAGTGAAAGTTATGCAATGGTTAGTCAATAAGATTTGTGTGTTTGTGTGTGTGTGTGTCCATGTTGTTTATAATCTCCTGAATTAATGATCAGGTCATGCACCCTGCAGGAATAGAGAGAAAAAACCCCGTGAAGAATGTGGGAATGATAAATCCAGATGTAACGGTTGCATTTACGAGTAGGGGAGGAGCAGATACGGTAAGTCTTAGTGTGAAAGTGAAAGTGAGTTAATTTTTTGTGTATAAATACCTGCACCTGATACCTGCATGTCACACCTGTGCACAATTGTCTGATGCTTTTGTGGCGACCGAACACAAAGACAAGAATGCAGACTTCAACAGTAGCTCTCCTGCTCATTTCTGCAGTCCTCTGGGGAAACACAGAAGGTAAGACCAGAACAGAAACTCGAAACACTGACTTGCAGCTTCTAAGAAACACCCTGCAGAATTTAAAATAGAAATTCTTTTGAATTAAGAACTGTCTGCAGCTCGGGATTTATAGCTGTTGATAAATAGAGCAATTCTTGGCGTTTTATGTGCTGAGTTTGTGGAAGCAAGTTCCTGTAAGTCCAGAAACATTCAGAAACAGACCCAGTTTTGTTCTGACGAGGGGTCAAATGCACACAAAGGAGGGGGGATTTCCAGGGACAAGCATTACTAATGGCAGCCTTTCGTTCTCAGGGTTTTCAGATGGCGCTTTGGACTGCTGTCTGACCACCAAGGACACTCGTATTCCTTTGCAGATCGTTGCATCCTACTTTCACCAAACCATAGACAGCGGATGTCCCGTTGCAGCTACTGTGTAAGTATCAGTTGATTCCCAGTCGGCTTCAGAACGTTCTGGGAAACAGAAACTAATATTCCCAGAACGTTCTGGAAACCAAAAATTGTTAGCTGGGGAGACACTAGTGTCATATTAATGTTTCCCTCTCTATGTTCCCATAGATTCATCACAAAAAAGGACAAGAAACTATGCGCTCCACCAGAGAAAAACAGCTGGATTTCCAGAATCATCTCACACCTGGACAAGAAGAAGAAATCTCCTCTGTAGGAGCACATCGTACGAACAACTCTCACTGCATGTCACCTTTAGTTCTGCTCTCATAGTTCTGATATCTCAAATATGTCTTAAGTAGAATCAGACATTTAGCACAAGTTGCAGTTCTTCTTTAAAACCATTGTTTTAAATAATATTTGCAAAGGAGTTCAAACTTTGTACATGATTAAATGCTGATATGCTCTTTGCGCTATGTATTATTTCTGTTGCTGTCTTACCATAGTGATGATCCTATCCTATATTTTTTTAGACATCAATTAATGTATGTATCATACTTTGTGTGGTTGTAAATTTTGCTAAGAATGATTTCAAATAAATTCATTTTTGTTATATCTCCTGTCCACCGCAATTATTTCATATTACAGTGTTTCCTTCATTTATCCATTTGGTCAAGAGAAGGCAGTAATAAGCCTTTTTTATTTAATCAAAATTACATTACAAGCAGTATTATTACAATGTTGACAACAGTTGTGCTTCTTAATATTTTTTTGTGGGAAAACAGATACATTTGTTTCAGGAGTCTTTGATTATAAAGTTCAAATGAACAGCATTTATGTGAAATAGAAATGTTTTGAAATGTCACTTTTAATCTTTTGTTTTCCAAAAATCTTTCAAATGGGAGTGTTTGAAATGGCAGAAACTTCCCTTATAAACTTGTTTCTAAGTCTGATGTTACAAACAGTGATGATATTAATTAGACAATGCACAATTCATGCACAATATTGTTACTTTCAAATGTTTATTTTGTGTTGTAGCGTCTGGACGGTGTCGTAAATTGATAGATCTAAAACAAATATCTGATTGTGACTTTTTAATTAACAGAGTAAGATTTGCAGGGCTTAGAGATGCCCTGGGGGCAATACAACTCTTTGTCCTCCTCCAGGCCTCCCTTCTCCCCCCATACACATGCATTCCACAAGAATGGCCCATCCTGACACACACACTACCAGTCATGGCCCCTCCTGACACACACACTTGCATGGAGTATACAAAAATGCCTACATACACTATGTAAACTCATATAACACTATGATATATTCGTATGTATGCATGTATGCATGCCCTCCATGTTGTAGTCTTTTTAGTTATTTTTGGGTAGTTCATTTAGATGTTTAAATGTGTATAACCTTGTTAAAAAAAAAGAAGAGACCACTCTTTTT
Source organism: Rhodeus uyekii (assembly GCA_037043235.1). Taxonomy (NCBI): domain Eukaryota; kingdom Metazoa; phylum Chordata; class Actinopteri; order Cypriniformes; family Acheilognathidae; genus Rhodeus; species Rhodeus uyekii. The sequence continues at coordinate 1,725,606 of JAWRVZ010000051.1, forward strand.
TTATGTCTTTCTACCCCCGGATGTCGTATTTTGAATATGTATTTTGTTTAATGCTGAAATGCATTATATAATTTCTACCATTGTTGCATCAAACTGAGAAATTTCCAAACAGGATCTTAAACGATGCAAATTAAGTTGAACAGAGACAAAAGGAAATTTCCCAACAAACACCTCCAAGCCAGCGATTGGATTGAGGAAGGACTCAAATGCAGGGAAAGGATTTAATAACAAAAGAACTGCCCACGAGGGGGAAAACATAACATAAACCAGATAACAGAACTTGAACATAAAACAAACCGGGAGATCAGGGCAATGAGCACAACAGGACCACAATCACAGGAACACATGAAAGACAACAAAACCACACCAGACTGCAAACACAAGGGCTATATGTAAGGAACACATGAGGAAAGGTAACGAGCTGAGAACAGCTGACAACACTCAAGGGAAACGAGGTAACAAGGTGGGCGGGGTTGCACAATGACAAGACACAATAAAGGGGCAGTGTCTGGGCTCTGTCAACAGACACTTGAAAAGACCAAACTAGAATGATAGAGCCGTGACAGATTGGCTTATCAGCCAAGGTGTGGGAGTGTGACATAACTCTCCTGTCTCTTCTCTTCTGCTCTTCTTCAATTCCATCTCTATCTCCCTTCAACCCCTGGGCTCGTGCAGGGCTTCAGACCAACAACCATTTGAATTTCCAGTGACTCCAACAAAGGACTCAAGGAACAAACCAGCATCCAACCAAAAGAAACCCAATGCAAGTATTGTTAACGAACTCTAAATGCGTTTAAAGCTTATCTGCTCCTTTTTAAAGGGGGTTTCCATGCTGGTTTTCTCAAAGGTTTTGTCAGTAAGAATGCTACTTCCTTTCTCTCTCTATTGCTCACACACTTTCTCTCCCGTTAAGTCTGTCTATTTTTTTTTGTTTAACTTTTTTTAATAAAACACTGTGTATATATAATCACACATGATTGACTCTGATATTCTTAAGTCACTTTAATATTTGCATCTTGCTACAATGCAAGTACTTTGGTACGATAATGAAAAATTCTTTATCAATTCATCAATTCTACAAGCCGAATCAATCTACTAGTATTCATAATTAATTAGAATCCATTATGATTAATTATCAATATACACAATTCCCTTTATGCTGGATCTATGTGCATATTTGTTGTCATGATGAATCACTGGAAGCAAATGCAGGTGAAAAGTGTTTATTGAAATAATGGAAAATAGTCACTGAGAGACGGGTCACGGATGGCGCAGGAACTGAGATGATCCGGTGCGATGGTGAAGTGACGAGTGCGGGTGAAGACAATCCAGACGGTGAACAATCCACAAAGACAGGAAGAGGAACTGAGGCAAGACTGGAAACCGGAACAGGAGGGACACACACCATGGAGACATCAACAACGATCTGACTATGGAGATGAGAAGTGAGTGAGTATATGTAGGTGAGTGAATGAGCTGCAGCAGGTGTGGTGATGGGTGACAGCTGCTGACGCTGATTATCCAAGTGGCTTGGAGCACGCCTACTGACACACACACAAACATCACAACAGTGACAAGAGACAAGCAGGAAACAATGTATTTATAAACGTGACAATTTGGTCATAACACATGAATAAACATGTGCATAGATCCTGCTACCCCCCAACTACCTTGAGCTGATTCGCTACAGTATTTTGTGAAATGCTTGAGAGTATGATCCTTGATAACTGGGACATTCAAAAAGAGTCTGACATTATTGTAATCCCTGTTTTATTCAAATGCACAATGCTGGTAATACTGAATAGAAAGGCATGTTTCATAATAATGTTAGATTTGATCTATATTTCTAAGTGCTGTACATGTAAGAAATTAATCAAACAACCATCTATTTACAACCCTAATTGTTCAACCATTAGGCCAATTTACATTTTAAGACATCAAACAGTAAATAAAGTTGTGCTTCGATATTCAAACCTTTACAATAAACCCAACATAGCTAGGTGTGTGTCCCATTACATCTGACGCATTTCAGTAACAGAACATCATACCTACAGTAAAGCATGGTGGTAGTAGTGTGATAGTTTGGGGCTGTTTTGCTGCTTCAGTGTGTGAAGACATTCTCTGATAAATGGAGCCATGAATTCTGCGGTCTAACAAACATCCTGAAGGAGATCCAGCCATCTGTTCGTGACTCAAACTGAAGCGAAGTTGGGTTCGGCAGCAGGACAATGATCCAAAACACACCAGCAAATCCACCTCTGAATGGCTGAAGAAAAGCAAAATGAAGACTTTGGAGTGGCCTAGTTAAAGTCCTGACCTGAATCTTATTGAGATGCTGCAAAGTCCTTAAATGCAGTTCATGCTCAAACCCTCCAATGTGGCTGAAGTACTGCAATTCTGCACAGATGAGCGGGTAAAAATTCCTCCACAGCTGTAAAAGACTCATTCAATTTATCGCAAACGCTTGATTGCAGTTGTTGCTAATGGACCGTTATTAGGTTTAGGGGGCAAACACTTTTACACACAGGGCCGTGTAGGTTTGGATTTTGTTTTTCCTTAACAATCTTCATTTCAAAACTGTATTTTGTGTTTACTTTTGTACAAACATGCAACAATCTAAGAAATCAGGACTTCTTAAAGACTTTCACACCAGTGTATATTATATACCTTAACCGTAAATCTACCCATCAGAGAATTTTTTTTTTGATCCTCTCACTTTTAAATGTTCAAAAAGCTTAATTTGTTATGATTTAAGTTGTTTCCCTCATGGGGAACCAAAAGTGTCAAGGCTTACGGATATAGCCATCTTTCTGGAATCTTTTTTTTTCTCTATAACCTGAACTACACACACTAATAATAATTAACTGTGTAACACTAAGTAAACATTAACCGATATTGTTCTGTTTGTTTTAACCCCCGGGAATTCCCGGCTCTGTATCGTAAGGATCAGTATCTACACATGAAGACGACCAAGCTGTTCAGTTTGACAGGTTTAGCTGAACTGCTGCTTCTGTCATTTTGAAACATTTTGTCAGTCTGTTGGCCTTTGAGTGAAAAAGTATGTGAGAGTCTGTGAGAGTTCATATGTAGGCACAAATGGAAAAGAGAAAAAAGAAAGTGAGGAACAGATACAGAGAATGTGGTTCATTGTGCTGTAAACTTGGATCTCATTTAAAAAAAAAAGTCTTTTGTCTAGTTCACAACCTCTTGTTCGACCTGTCCCACTTTGACATTTGTTTTGTTTGTGTTTTTTTTCTTGGAAATGGGAGGGACTAGAATGGGAATATCATAGTGAAACTTAAAATGGTCCTATAAAGCAGGGAGTGATGAAGCGATGAGAGGAAAGAGACAAAGCTCTTCCAGACTCAACACTTGTTCCAGCATCTCCTGCGCCTTCGCCATGACTTCAGCCGTCATTCCTGCGCTGAGTGTGATTCTCTGTGCTTTAGCACTCGTTCTCCACAGCAGTCCAGCAGGTAATATGACACGTTTTCTTCCTTCATCCATTTCTTCTGATCTTTTTACAAATGATAGCAGATGTGTCACACAACTCAATATGATTTTAGTCAAAAACATTTTTTTTGATTACCTAAGACTTAAACTAAGGTATGTATTTTTATTATTTATAATAAAAGTTATGTCCATAATATAGATGTCATGTAATATTTATATATTAAATAATTTTAATATATATCATGTATACTGTATAAATAACTTGGAAGAACTTAATGAAATATTAATTAACATTAATGAACATTAATTCAGAATATTTTTTATAATAAAATAAATAAATATAATTTAATATTATTATTTTTTATATATATATATATATATATATATATATATATATATATATATTTTTTTTATATATACTAAGGTAAAAATAAATGTAACATTCAAATGACCATATGTTTAACACATTTGGTTCGCTTAACTGTGAATTATGTAAGTACAGCACAATAAATTATGCGCAATAAATCTTTCATTATAAGAGATTTTATGTCAAAAACAATGTACGTTTTTTTTCCACATACATATGTTTTAGAGACTTCTCTAGGGGCAGAAACAGGTGGTGCTAATTCCTCCTTTTCCTGTCTGTCCATGTCTAGTTTCTCAACATTTGTATTTCTTTTTTGTCTCTATCTTTCCCAGAGGCTCAAGGAGACTTAGCCTTGGATTGTTGCCTGATGGTTAGCCATAAAAGCATCCCTAGACATGCCCTCCTCGCATACCGGAAGCAGTTAAAAGTTGCCGGCTGCCCCCGTGATGCTGTTGTGTAAGTATATTCATCCATCACAATAAAATGATGCATGTTTTTTTTATATGCATTTCAAAATACTGAATTAAGTGTGGGAGTCTGGGAGAGAATGAACTCTTTATGACCAGCAAACCAGATGTGAAAGTATGTATTTATCATGAAATGCTCAAAAATACAGACTTCAATTGTCTGTTCTAGTCCACTAATGGACAAAAATCTATTATCTTTCAGATTCACAACCAGGAAAGGTCGTAAGCTTTGCGCCCCACCTGCCACCGAAGAGAAGTGGGTGAAAGAGACTATCACGTTTCTGGAGAATAGGCTCAAGAAATGCAAAGAAATCAATTTCCTTGTACGTAATTTTTCTCAGATTATCATCATTCAGTTGTAGCTTCATAGTTTTACTTTCTCAGTAGGATCTGATGATAAAGCTGGTTGCACAACAGGCGAGTCATTGTTATTGCACGAGTCAGGTATTAGGTCACTTTCTCTCTTTCTCTGGTATCTGATTCATAACTGTTTATATACAGTAGATCAGAATTACTTCAGTCTTACTCATACAAAACCACAGACTGTTCAACTATGAAACCACAAGCCAAAACATCCTCCTGCGGCAAATTCACCGTGCTTTAAATAGACCACCAGCACTGTGGGCTTTCTGTACATGAAGCATGTGCAGCAGATAATGCAATTAGTATTAGTATCAGAAATCTAAAATATGCAACAGTTGCAAAGATTAGAACTATATTTACAATCTCTTTATAAGTAGGTGTTAACTAATGCTTTGCTTTGTGTCCTTTTGTTTCAGGAGAAACGCTGCCATGACCTGAATAAATTGTCTGTTTGAGCGAACACACACACACACACACACACACACACACATATATATATATATATATTTATAGGCATTATTAGTTTATTTTAACTAATGAATTAACAGGAACAGGAAAGCTTATGTTGTGTATGATAAGGAATGGAATGGACGTTCTGTCAGGGCTATATTTAGGGGTTCAAACGCGAAGCGTTGAAAACCTATTGTAATTGTTAGGATTTTTATTATTATTATTATTATTATTATTATTCTTCTGCCGTAATGCGTCTCGTGCAGACCAAACCGTAAGGTCTAGAGACTTGAAAGTTGGTCAGATGGTAGGTCTCAATTTGGGGAGAACGTATCAAAATATGACGCAAATCGGGCAATAGGTGGCGCTACAGCGACTACAAACGCGTACATGCTCGTAACTCGTAAACCGTTTGTCGTACACTCAAGTGTCTTATATCTCTGGAATCCTTGGCTCAAGACTTAGAAAATGTATATCTCCGATTTCATTTCCGCCTATAAAAATTTTCCGCCATTTTGAATTTTCTGAAAAAAAATTTTTTCAAACTCCTCATAGGCCGTTTGTCCAAATCACGCAAAATTTCCCACGCATCATCTAGAGACTCTCATGACCAAAAGTTGTCAAAGGAATTTTGATCGGTGATTCACGCTTGCAACAAGACAATAAAACGTTCGGATAAGGCGGAGACACTTTTGCTAAAATCGTAATAGCTCTGGAACGCAAAGAGATAATCTCACCAAACTTCACATAGTCATGTATAAGCTCAATTTGTGGTCACACCAAAAAAACTGCGATGATTGACCACTTGGTGGCGCTTTATTGCGAAAAAAACACTCAATCACCTGTACAGGGTCACATGTTAGTCCAATTGACCTGAGACTTGTCATGCACGGTCTTTGTCCAAGGGTCCATGATGGTCTATGAGGACATTGGTGTATCTCAAAAAACATGACCGTCATCGGCCAATGAACTTTGAGCATCAATTAGACTAGCTTAACGAAGGTCGATCGGAACGAAACTCGATGTGCGAGTTTGACTCAGGGCCCTAGTGGTCTGTCAGAATTTTGAAGAAAATCGGTCACTAGTTGGCGCTAACGAGTTTTTTGCGTCTCTACTCACGTGGTGTTTCACGCATCCACAAAATATTGATATCATCTGATAGATCTCCTCATACTGAACAACTTTGCCTCAAGAACCACTGCTGTCAATCAAATTGTTTGCGAAATATTGGAGATTTTTGAAATTTCAAATTTTTCGAACTCGTCATAGGCCGTCAATCTCACTGGCTTGAAAATTCACACGCATCATCTAGGGACACTCAAGGCAAAAAGTTGTCAAAGGATTTTTGATTAGTTAAACCATTCAGCAGATACAATTTTTCATATATTTCTGATTTGGCCTATTGTGATTAAAATGTCTATATATCTTGTCCAAAAATAAGAAACTTCACAAAACTGTGTAAATGTTAAGAACAAGTCATTTTGAAGAAACGTGTGAGGTTTCATGTATTTCTGATGCTCGTACGGCTCACAATAAATTATAAACGATCTACATTTTAAAATCTTAGAAAAGCTGTAATACTAGTTTTGTCCACAAGAGAAACGTCACAGATCTGTGAACATGTTAAGAACAAGTCATTTTGAAGAAATGTGTCAGGTCTCATGTATTTCTGATGCTCATAGGGCTCACAATAAATTACAAACGATGTACATTTTAAAATCTTAGAAAAGCTGTAATACTACTTTTGTCCACAAGAGGCACCATCAGGCTAGAAAATCTTTTTATGTGGAGAACAAGTCAGATTGACATAGACTGACATAAACCGACAGAACAGTTCAGATGTTCAGTTCACAATATTAATATCATTTAATCTTCTCAGTCTGAACATCTTTGAAAGATGTCTATTCATTGATTGCACAGAGTAGAAACTTCACAGAACTGTGCTCATTAGGAAAACTAGTCAGATTGACAAAAAAGGTCATAACAGTTCAAATGATATGAAGTGCAGTGTTAAACATATCCACATTGTTATCATTTGATAGATCTTCCCATACTGAAAAAAATTTGTAACATGTCTATATATCATTTACACAAACTAGAAACTTCATAAAGCTTTGTGTATGTGGAGAACAAGTTCACATAGACCGACATAACTGTTCATATGTTCAGTTCACAATGTCAATATCATTCGATCTTCTCATTCTGAACATCTTTGAAAGATGTCTATACATTGTTTACACAAAGTAGAAACTTCACAGAACTGTGCACATTAGGAGAACTAGTCAGATTGACCACAAACCGTCTTGACAGCTCAGATGGTCTTGCGACGTTTGAACCCCGGTCATTGCTGCTTGCAGCTATATTTATTAGGGGCCAAGCACCGAAGGTGCGAAGGCACCTATTGTTTCTGTTCCGGTTCTTATTATTATTCTTCATCTTCTTCTTCCGCCATGAAAGTCTATGGCAGCCCATAGAACCGTATGCGGGAAAATGATGAAAGTTGGCACACTCATTAAAGACAGTCCAATCATTGACCATAACAAATTTGAAGTCTCTAACTCAATATCTCTAGCGCCACCAACTGTCCAAAGTTGAACTAACGTTTATGCTAATAACTTTTGAACCGTATGACCTAGAAACAAAATTCTTATGTCCACTGATTCCTTGGCTCAAGACGATTCGATTGCACCCTATGACGTCATTTTCCGTCATGAAATTTTTCCCGCCATTTTGAATTTTATGAAAAACCTACTTTTTCGAACTCCTCCTAGGCCGTTTTTCCGATTTCAACGAAAATTGAACCACATCATCTCCAGACCATGTGGACAAAAAGTTATCCAAAGAAAGTTGATATGTCAAACAGTTTACGAATAACTCGCGAAAGAATCCGACGTAATGATCGCAAAAATGAAATTGAGGCTTTATCTCCGCAACGCATTAGCGTTTTCTGACCAAACTAGGTGTGTGTTATGTCAATCATGATCTGAGGCTACCTGCAGAGTTTTGGCGCTCTGCCCCCTAGTGGTCAGGAGATATGAAAAAGTTAAATATTTGCTTATAACTTCTGAACGCTTTGGCCAAAAATAATAAAACTGGTCTCTTTAGATTCAGTGCATCATGCCGAGTCGTGCGATACCAAATTTTCCCATATCGGCCATTTTGAGCGTCGGCCATTTTGAATATTGTCATAAATTGCTATATTTAACAAAGATATTGCCGTATCGTTACGAAACTCAATATGTGTCTTCGGCACCTAACCTTGATACGACTCAAAAAGTTTCGAGGCAGCACCCCCTTGTGGTCAAAAATTATAACCAAATTTACAAATATGCTAATAACTTTTGAGTGCGTTAACCTATGGTAAAACAAATTATCTTTATACGTTCCTTGGGTCAAACCAAGAACACAGATACCAAATTTGTCATAGTCGGCCAAACTTCTTGTCCACCATGTTGTTTTTCTTTAAAAACCTACTTTTTCGAACTCCTCTCAGACCGTTTGTCCAATTTTCACCAAAATTAAACCACATCATCTCCAGACCATCATGACAAAAAGTTATCCAAAGAAAGTTGATATGTCAAACCGTTTACGAATAACTCGCGAAAGAATCCGACGTAATGGTCGCAAAAATGAAATTGAGGCTTTATCTCCGCAACGCATTAGTGTTTTCTGACCAAACTAGGTGTGTGTTATGTCAATCATGGTCTGAGGCTACCTGCAGAGTTTTGGCGCTCTGCACCCTAGTGGTCAGGAGATATTAAAAAACTGACATTTTTGATTATAACTCCTGAACGCTTTGTCTAAAAATCATGAAACTGCTGTCTTTAGATCCAGTGGGTCATGCCGAGCCCTGTCATACCAAATTTTCCCATATCGGCCATTTTGAGCGTCTGCCATTTCGATTTTTCTTATAAGATGCTATGTTTAACAAACACATGACTTTAGTGCTCTGTCAGCAATGGTTTACCCAATTGAAAGCAAACTTTGCATGTGTCAATGTCACCACACTCTCAATGTACCACATGAATTGACACTACAATTTGGTTACAGCGCTGCCTGTTGGTTGAATGTGATAAACCATTAAATCGAAATACTAAAGACCGTATTGTTGATTTTTCAGCCATTTAGACTTAAGTCATATTGAAATGTCTTTAGATTCTTACTGCCGTTGGTCTGATGATGCCAGCCATGTCGGCATGACATTTAATGCCCTCCTTGCGCTTGGCCCCGTGATGGCTGCTAGCAGCTATATTTATTATTATTATTATTATTCTGCCGTACTTCTTATCGTGCAGACCAAACCGTAAGGTCTAGAGACTTGAAAGTTGGTCAGATGGTAGGTCTCAATTTGGGGAGAACGTATCAAAATATGACGCAAATCGGGCAATAGGTGGCGCTACAGCGACTACAAACGCGTACACGTTCATAACTCGTAAACCGTTTGTCGTACACTCAAGTGTCTTATATCCCTGGAATCCTTGGCTCAAGACTTAAAAAATGTATATCTCCGATTTCATTTCCGCCTATAAAAATTTTCCGCCATTTTGAATTTTCTGAAAAAAAATTTTTTCGAACTCCTCATAGGCCGTTTGGCCAAATCACGCAAAATTTCCCACGCATCATCTAGAGACTCTCATGACCAAAAGTTGTCAAAGGAATTTTAATCGGTGATTCACGCTTGCAACAAGACAATAAAACGTTCGCATAAGGCGGAGACACTTTTGCTAAAAGCGTAATTGCTCTGGAACGCAAAGAGATAATCTCACCAAACTTCACATACTCATGTATAAGCTCAATTTGTGGTCACACCAAAAAAACTGCGATGATTGACCACTTGGTGGCGCTATATCGCGAAAAAAACACTCAATCACCTGTACAGGGTCACATGGTAGTCCGATTGACCTGAGACTTGTCATGCACGGTCTTTGTCCAAGGGTCCATGATGGTCTATGAGGACATTGGTGTATCTAAAAAAACATGACCGTCATCGGCCAATGAACTTTGAGCACCAATTAGACTAGCTTAACGAAGGTTGATTGGAACGAAACTCGATGGGCGTGTTTGACTCATGGCCCTAGTGGTCTCTCAGAATTTTGAAGAAAATCGGACACTAGTTGGCACTAACGAGTTTTTTGCGTCTGTACTCTCGTGGTGTTTCACGCATCCACAAAATATTGATATAATCTGATAGATCTCCTCATACTGAACAACTTTGCCTCAAGAACCACTGCTGTCAATCAAATTGTTTGCGAAATATTGGAGATTTTTGAAATTTCAAATTTTTCGAACTCGTCATAGGCCGTCAATCTCACTGGCTTGAAAATTCACACGCATCATCTAGGGACACTCAAGGCAAAAAGTTGTCAAAGGATTTTCGATTAGTTAAACCGTTCAGCAGATACAATTTTTCAAATATTTTTGGTCTGGCCTATTGTGAGTAAAAAGTCTATATATCTTGTCCACAAACAAGAAATTTCACAAAACTGTGTAAATGTTAAGAACAAGTCATTTTGAAGAAATGTGTGGGGTTTCATGTATTTCTGATGCTCTTAGGGATCACAATAAATTATAAATGATCTATATTTTAAAATCTTTGAAAAGCTGTAATACTAGTTTTGTCCACAAGAGGCACCGTCAGGCTAGGAAATCTTTTTATGTGGAGAACAAGTCAGATTGACATAGACTGACATAAACCGACAGAACAGTTCAGATATTCAGTTCACAATATTAATATCATTTAATCTTCTTGTGATTAAAATGTCTATATATCTTGTCCAAAAACAATAAACTTCACAAAACTGTGTAAATGTTAAGAACAAGTCATTTTGAAGAAACTTGTGAGGTTTCATGTATTTCTGATGCTCGTACGGCTCACAATAAATTATAAACTTTCTATATTTTAAAATCTTAGAAAAGCTGTCATACTAGTTTTGTCCACAAGAGAAACGTCACAGAACTGTGAACATGTTAAGAACAAGTCATTTCGAAGAAATGTGTCAGGTCTCATGTATGTCTGATGCTCATAGGGCTCACAATAAATTATAAACGATCTATATTTTAAAATCTTAGAAAAGCTGAAATACTACTTTCGTCCACAAGAGGCACCGTCAGGCTAGGAAATCTTTTTATGTGGAGACCAAGTCAGATTGATATAGACCGACATAAACCGACATAACAGTTCAGATGTTCAGTTCACAATATTAATATCATTTGATCTTCTCATTCTGAACATCTTTGAAAGATGTCTATACATTGTTTGCACAAAGTAGAAACTTCACAGAACTGTGCACATTAGGAGAACTAGTCAGATTGACAACAAACCGTCATGACAGCTCAGATGGTCCTGCTACGTTTGAACCCCGGTCATTGCTGCTTGCAGCTATATTTTATTTTGCATTTGTGTTTTGGGATTTTTGTTTTTCTTTCACCCAGTTTTCTCCATGCATTTCGTTCATCTCATTCACCAGTGACTTGTTAATCACCTCGTTAACTATCTTGTGTGTCTGTGTAAATAAGCCCTGGTATTTGTCCTGTATTGATTTGCAGTCACATGTATGTGGTAGTGCTATTTCCTGGTTTGTGTTTGTCCTATGTATTCTCATGTTTTAATCTAAACCCAGCGCTGAATACACGATACACACATTTATTTATACAAGTAGGGATTTACAATGAACAACTCTCTCTTTAAATAAGACTAAACATAATCACCAGGCTCTCTCACATCATAATACAGCTTTGACATTTTTAAATGGGATAAAAACATGTTTTTTTCAGCAACTTTGCAACCAAATGAAGTTAAAAGACGCTAAACGCCACTGAGCGGCGAGAATGAGCAGATCTGATCTGTGTAGCGCCGTCAACCGATCACGAGGAAGAGGCTAATCACACAAACGCCACAACATGAAACGATTTTCAGGCTCTCACGTCGTATTTCATTTTCTGTGTATTATCATTATGCTTTTAAGTGACGGAACTTTTTGCAATGTTGGTAAGTGCGCTTTGAATAAATGAAATATCATTAATAAAATCCGCGGACGCAACATAAACAAAGCCGGCTAGCTGGGTAACTAGCTAGCAAACATCTTGTTGCCATGGAGATTTAGTTTATAATCTAAGCTAATATTAATAACGTAAATTAAGCATGTAATTGATCAATAATTCCATGAGTATTTAAATAAACACTAATGTTCCAAAGTCAACCATGATATACATCTGAAATCAATAGGGAAGATATGAATGTGTGATTATTTCAGTGTTTCAACCCGAGTTTATTCTGGCATCTGGTCCAAGAATATCATCATTTCTGGTTGGAAACGTGTCTGGCATTTCCCTGAGCCTCAGTGCGGTTTCATCCTCAAATGCAACAGGTACACAATTACCTCAACAGTTCTATTCAAACATCTATAACACACACACACACACACACACACACACACACACACACACACACACACACACACACACAGATAGCACTTTACAGTAACATCCCATTAGTTAATGACAAGCAGCAATATATTTACGTTTACGCATTTGGCAGACGCTTTTATCCAAAGTGACTTGCATTGCATTCAAGAAACACATTGACATTCTAATCAGTTCTTGCTTTCCATGAGAATCGAACCCATACTTAGGTGTTGTAAGCGCTGCTCTCTACTGTTTGAGACACAGGATGACTTTTAAAAGCATTGTTAGTCCATTTTAACTATCGTATTAACTAATGTTAACAAACAAAACCTTATTGTAAAGTGTTTCTCTGGAAGTATGTTAATGACAAATACATTTATTTGAAACAGAAAACTTGTTGAATTACATTAAATGTAAAAAAGCGTTCCATTAATCTTGCTTGCATTTTATTCAAGCACGGTTAATGCAATGCATTTTGTTTTCATTTAGTGCAATTCAACAAGCTTTTTTGTTTCTAATACATTTGTCATTCATTTTTGTCCAGATGTTTCTCATGCCAACTGTAATATTTGAGCAATACTTCAGGAAATGTTTTCACTGTGAACTCCTCCAGGTAACATTAAAATGTCGTCTTGTGTGCCGGTTCATCAAACGCAGTGGAATCTTTCATATGAATTAATTGGCAAGGTGAGTTCTGAGTCACATTAACGGCTTGAAGTATAGAAGGCCAGATACTGTTTAATTAATCTCCATCTTCTTTTTTGTTTTCGGCATTATGGAGAATGTATGTAACATGGAAAGAATGTCCAACAGTTAACAAGCATGAAATAACAGGAAAATTCAACCTGTATTATTAACTTTATTTCCAGTCAACCTCTCATTAAGCAGGGTGTGATCGCCTACGCGACTGAAATTCCCCATGCTGTTTTCCTCTTTAGTCTTATCAAGGAAACAGTTTGTGAAGCGATGCATATTTTGAGATCTAGAACTTTCCCAGGGATTAATAATAATCTTTTGTGAAACATCTTAGTTAATTAAGTCTTAGTTAAAATGAGAGATTATTTTCCTTTCTATTTCTTTCAGCACAGGCGTTTGCAACCTTTTTAAACATGTTTGCGTCGCATTTGCTTTAGAGTTTAATAGAGCATTCAAATAGATGGTAATCAGAAAAATCAGTGGGTACTTTTTGTGTTGATCCCATTTCACAACAGTGGAAATTTTCTTGTAAAGTGCTCTAAGAAGTGTCTTCTGGAGTCTGAATGTTTTTTTTGGTCAGACTTTGAATTAGAGCCCCATTCTCACTATTAACTAACTATTAAGTATTAATTTTTAACTCCTAATTAATGCTTATTAATAGTTAGTACGGTTGTTAAGGTTATGTATTTGGTAGGATTAAGGGATGCAGAATTATGCATTAATATGTGCATTATAAGTACTAATAAACAGCCAATAATCCTAGTAATATGCATGCTAATAAACAACTAGTTAATAGTGATAATTAGACTCTGAACTAAAGTGTTACCATTTTTAAAAAGAAAAGAAAAAAAGATGCATTAAATTGAACAAAAAGGGTCAGTAAAGAGATTTATAATGTTACAAAATCGTTCTATTTTCTTGTGTTTATAACTAATAAATAATTACTTTTCAGCTTCGTCATCACAGGAACAAATTACATTTTAAAATGTCTGTTTAACTAGTTAAAAATGAATAAAAATGTTATTTTAAAATATCACAATATTACTGTTTTTGCTATATTTTCGATCAAATAAGACTTGGTGAACGTAAGAGACTTTAAAAACTTTATTTAAAAACATTGCTTCCGTCTCATAGAATTTAATTGACTTTCTGGAAATTTGTACATTCATGTCTATTGTTGATATGAAAACTAGATGAATTGAATTCACGGTGGATGGATAAACCGGTTGACCTCAGTAAACGTGACGGGAATATCCCTGACATTCAAGTTTGACAAACTGCAGTGAAATTCCTCTTGCAAAACTGCATTAGTTCAGAAGCTTGATGTTCAGGAGAATCGCCTTCAGCGGAGTCGTGCCCAGAAGGAGCGGCTCAACTATACATTTTGATTGCTTTGTTTCTCAGATATTTCTATTTTCCACACTATTCCTCCTCACGCTAAATGATGTATTGCCTTCTGTTGAAACTTCTCTCTCATGCTTTCATAAACGCAGCCCAAGGCGTATAGACCATAAAAACCTGAAAAACACCACGCTATACCATTCAAACGTTTGGGGCGGGTACGATTTTAAACGCTTTACAATAAGATTACATTTATGTTAATGTCAACTAACAATGAACAGTTCTTCTACAGCATTTATTAATCTTAATGATAATCTCAGCATATATAATGATAAAATATTAAGATAAAATATTATTTAACAGCATTAACAACATTAGTCAAACTAACTAACATATTTTGCTTATTAGTAATTTGTTTTAGTTTATTCATTAACTAATCTTAACATATCAGACTTTATCTTAAAGTATTACAGATTTTTTACATTTCTATTAAGGGTTTTGAAAAAAGTATCTTATTCTGCATGCGTTTGTTAACAAATGCAGTAAAAATGGTAATATTGTGAAATATTGTTTTCTATTTGAATATATTTTAACATGTAATTTATTCCTGTGATTAAAGCTGATTTTTAGCATCATTCCTCCAGTCTTCAGCATCACATGATCCTTCACTAATCATTCTAATATGATGATTTGATGCTCAAGAAACATTTCTTATTATACATGTTTTCATGTTTTCCAGCTGATGAATGATAAAAACACTGACAGTCAATCAGAATCCATCCCGCTTTAAAAAGCCAGAACATTTAAAGCGACAGACGGCAAAACTGCCTCTCAACTCTGTGCGAATTGCAATAAACAGAATGTTATCGTCTGCTCCTGTGGATCCTAATATAGCTATCGTAATAGTTATTGTTCTTGGTTAATAAACCTGCAATAAACCTGTTTGGATTAATGAATACCAATCTATTCTTTCCGTGGAATGCAAATTGATCAGAATGCCTTCCTGGTGCGACTGAGTCTCAACCGCAGTCTGCAGCTGTGTGGGAATGAAACATCTGTCCTGGACTGCTGCCCGGAGCCGCTCTGTCTCCAGGAGACTCTCCTTGTGTCTGCATGCGCTGATGAAACTCCCAAAGCCTCACTCATCATACAGACCCATATTTATGCCCAGATCTTCCCCAACAAACCGCCTTCTGGTTAGTGTCTCTATTCATGTGACTGTATATTACATTTACATTAGATGCTTTTATCCAAAGTGACTTACATTGCATTCAAGGAAAACATTAAATCAGTTCTTGCTTTCCCTGGGATCGAACCCATGACCTTGGTGTTGCAAGCACTAATGCTCTACTGATTGAGTTACAGGAAAGCCATATGAACCAGTGATTTTTAGTACCGTGGTGATGCTACCATTGTTCATTTTTAGTAGTCAAGTCACCATTATTTATGTAGCATTCTATATATAAAATTGCATCTGATAATCATTTGTACTGTTGTACCACTATAGTACTTTTTCATAGAGGAATCTTAGATCAACTAAATATGCTAATGTTTCTTGTATTATATATATATATAATGCATATTTTGCAGAAAATAAAACAGCCATTCCCAACCAAGTGTTTGAGCCTCTCGGCAGCTGCCCATGTGATGCTTCCCCCGGCGAGTGTGACATTCGCTGCTGTTGTGACCAGGTAATAATTAAAGCTTGGAGAAAGTGTTTTCTATTAGGTAAATATATTTCATTGTGACTCATGATAGTTGAACATCTGTCTCTAATACATCAGTTCACCCTTTGCTACATTAAATATGGCATGAAACAGAAGTTGCGTTATCCCTTTTGCAATGTATATCGGCGTGAAACGACTTTTCGAGCAAAAACAAAACAAACAAAAAAACGTAGGAAATGTTGATTATATGCATGGGAAATTAATTGTTTGTGTTTGCTATTGGTCGATCTCATGTAAACAAGGGAAGTTATTTTGATTATGAGTGCGCTTGAATTTTTACTAAAGTAATTACCGCATTTTCCGCACCATAAGGCGCACCAGATTATAAGGTGCACGGACGATTTTTGAAAAATGTAAGTCTTTTAGGTGCGCCTTATAGTGCGAAAAATACGGTACGCGCACAAATAAATGATATATAATAGTGCAATTTTTCATAAAGAAGGTCAATTGTGATTTCACTGTGACTTTAATAACCAGTCCTACCTTAACAGCTATTTCTGCGTAGTTTAATACTTTCATTAAAGAAAAAAAATATTTGCAGTGTCTCAATTCACTCCAGCCCTCAAGAATAATATCCAAATTTTTTTTAACCGTTTTACGGGTACATTTTACTAAAATATCACGCTGGAAATCTACAGTTCACTCCTAGGGGATGTTTTATAAAGCTTTTGTGAGATGCAAACGTGATAGCTTCTTAGTTTATTTATAACTATTTATTTCCTCTTTTAGGATTGCTCTCAAGAAGTTATTGGGTTGTTTGTGACTCAGTGTCTTCCTGGACCGTTTGGGGGAAGTTTCAGTCCTGTTCCAGAGTATCAGTGCTCATCTCAAGCCTCTGAAAATGACCCGGATTGGTTCCCCTTTCTCTGCGTCTCGTCCCCCGCAGACAACAACCCCTTTCTTGGACTTTTCTACAACGGTCAGACTGTGTAAGCCGAGGGTGGAAGTTTTTCACTGCGTTATCTTCTGTACAGTCCATGTATTATTAGACTATTATTAGACAAAATACACTTCTGTTCAAATGTTTGGGGTCAGCAAGAAAGATCTTATGCTCACCAAGGTTGTATTTAAGTCTGGTATTTTTATTTTAATATAATTTAAAATGTAGTTTATATATAATATTTATTTAAATATATATATATATATATATATATATATATATATATATATATATATATATATATATATATATATATATATATATATATATTATAATTTATATATTATGTACGCTGTATGTTCAGCATCATTACTCCAGTCTTCAGAAATCATTCTATGATATAATGATTTTTCTTATTATTTCTTATTATTATCAGTTGAAAGCAGTTATTAAATACATTATTTCAGGGTTTAATGAATAGTAAGTTCAATAGAACAGCATTTATTTGAAACTGATGTCTTTGTTATGACTTTTGATAGTTTATTACATCATTGCGCACTCACTCCAAGCCTTTGTTTGTTGATTTTCTAAATTTGAATGGGTTTTTACAGCTCCCCAAAGCCCAGTCCATCATTCCAAGCCGTGCAGACGTCAGCTGCTGTACCTCCCGTTAACTACCGCCAGGGGGATCCAATATTCACTAAGGATGAGCAATACTTCACCATCCCACAGGTTAGATTACATTGCTAGTGTAAACTCACCTAAAGGATTATTAGGAACAGCACACTAATACTGTGTTTGACCCCCTTAATTCTACGTGGCATTGATTCAACAAGGTGCTGAACAGCATTCTTTAGAAATGTTGGCCATATTGATAGGAGTATCTTGCAGTTGATGGAGATTTGTGGGATGCACATCCAGGACACAAAGCTCCCGTTCCTCCACATCCCAAAGATGCTCTATTGGGTTGAGATCTGGTGACTGTGGGGCATTTTAGTGCTGTGAACTCATTGTCATGTTCAAGAAACCAATCTGAAATGATTCAAGCTTTGTGACATGGTGCATTATCTCGCTGGAAGCAGCATCAGAGGATGGTACATGGTGGTCATGAAGGGATGGACATGGTCAAAATTTGAATTTGTCAATGTTGCTCTTCTATCAGTTTGAATCAGTCGGCCCATGACCTCTGACCTCTAGCATCAACAAGGCATTTTCTCCCACAGGACTGCCGCATACTGGATATTTTTCCCTTTTCACACCATTCTTTGTGTGTGTGAAAATCCCTGTAACTGAGCAGATTGTGAAATACTCAGACCGGCCCGTCTGGCACCAACAACCATCCACTCTCAAAACTGCTTAAATCACCTTTCTTTCCCATTCTGACATTCAGTTTGGAGTTCAGGAGATTGTCTTGACCAGGACCAACCCCTAAATGCATTGAAGAAACTGCCATGTGATTGGTTGATTAGATAATTGCATTAATGAGAAATTGAACAGCTGTTCCTAATAATCCTTTAGGTGAGTGTATGTGCCAGTTTATATAAGCGCACACATTCACGCATGTGTGTATCTGTTGTCTGAGCAGACCTCTGGACTGGGTCAGTGTGCAGACAATGCTCCTGTTGCTTTTTTGGACAACTTTGAGTCTCGGTGTGTGAGGAGGCTGCAGTCCTGTCCGTCGCCATCGGGTGATTTGAGGGTGGACGTTATAGATGGACAGGGAGGTAAATATTCATTATCAGTATGTGTCTCAATCAAACACAAGATTAATACAATATGTAGCATAGTGCAGTAGATGCAATTGAATAAATCACACTGTCTGTCTGTGTCTTCTTTGTCACTTCCTGTCAGTAAGGTCATTGTACACTTCCTGTCTGGTGTGGCTTTTGTCACGTCCGGTCAATAATTAATACTTTTTGAGTATGCGTCTGTTAGACTGTTGATGTGTTTGCCTCTATCCAGGTGTGGTCACAGTCTCCGTTGTGGATGAAGCAGCTGAGGATCTTAGATTATATCTGTCAAATTCTCTTGAGCCAATATCTGGTCAGTCAACATTTTCAGCTGTTATTGATTTAAATAGAATTTAATATATATTTAAATAGTAACTATATATTGAAATATATAGTTAATATTAAATTTTAATGATTTTAATATTAAATTAATATTTAATATTATATTAAATTTTAGTCTTAATATTAAAAACTAGTGAATTGTGATTTTTGATTATTAATATAGTGTCAAACATCAATAATATACACTAGCATTCAGAAATTTGAGGTCAGTAATTTTTCAAAGAAATGTATCTTTTACTCAGCGGTAATGACATTATATTATTTCAAAATATTTAAATTTCAAACAAATATTGCTCTTTTGATCTTTGTATTCATCAAAGAATCCTGAAAAAAGTCTCAATTGTTTTCGACATTGATTATAAGAAATGATTAGTGAAGGGTCATGTGACAATGAATACTGGAGTAATGATGCTGTGCATCACAAGAATAAATTGCGTTTTAAATAGAAAAATGGAAAATAATTATTCAAAATTTTAATAATATCTTACAGTATTACTGTATAAATGCAGTCTGGGTGAGCCTAAGAGACTTACGTAATTCATCACAAATCTTACTGACCCCAAATGTTTGAATTAGTGTTTAGATCAAATAATATACAGAAAATACGAATAAAGTTGTATCTTTTACTATCATTGTAGACATGATTGACGTTGTATAATTGTTTTTTTTAGTGCCACTACAATGTGATGATGTGGTTGTGGCCTTGCGTTACACTCTGTACTGGAGAGAGAACGGCCTCACTGCCATTACTGTGAAACGGACCACTGCAAACATCACTCTTCCTGGTAAATCACAACTATTGTCTTCCTGTTGACTCACCACTTCACTGCAGCTGTTTTTCTTATGGATTGCATCTCTTACTCTCTATCCAGCATCGCTGACCAGAATATATTCTGCAGTATTTGTGAATGGAAATGAAACATCTCAACCAAACTCTGGCAATCCAGGTTAAATAACCTCCCATAATACATCAGCTTCAGAAGATTGTTTAAAACTTTTTTTTAAACAGAAATGTATTATGCATTACTAATGTTCGCACAGGTTACCTGGTGAAGAGGCCAGTGATTGGAGGCGTTTTGGACTCTGCAACAGAAGTTATACAGAGGGCACAGATCAATCTCTGGCAGCCAGGTGGTGTAACATATCCATATTTATCCATACAGAACTGCAGGGGAATTACAGTTAAAGACTCGAGGACCAGATATGTTGAATGAAGAGCAGGAGTCAGAAGTGCAGACAATAGAAGAAATTTTAGTGAAGTTTAGTTTGTAGTTTCATCAGCAGAAGCTTCAAGTCTCACAAGGAGTTCGTAGGCCGCCTCACACACAATAACATTGTTACAGCAATTATACTCTAACAGAGGGTGCTAACTACATCATTACTGAAGGTTAAATGATTCTTTTTGGCTAAGAAAGAAAAAGAGATAAAACTAGTAATTTTCCACACAAGAGCAGACAGTCTGAAGCAGATCTTCTTTGATCACATGGTTGACGGGTTGAGTGACCTTCCATGACAACAAGTCATTCCATCTCCTTATAGTGCCAGTTAATCACCTCACCAGTACAGACCATATTAACACACACACACACACACACACACACACACAGCTCCAACTCTCAACAGAAACAGTATCCAAAATATTCTGATAACATGTTCTATCTGGTGAGACGTGCAGACAATATTCATCCTTACTCTATGGAAAAATACAGAAAAGCAAAGAAAGGCTTTAACTAAAAAAAATCCCTAACTTGATTATAAATCACTCTTTACAACTCATTAACAATAAGAAAAGAAAAAAGAATATATGTACAGGTAAGAAAAAGAAAATAATATATATACATGCGGCAATGGATTTCCGAATCATCTCTATCAGAACAAAAAAGCATGACTTTGATCCGATGCTGTGTCCAGGTGGAGATGGACTGTGCTCTTCTGCGGATCTGAGACCAGCTCTGTTCGGGATCAACTCCACCTCAGGCTGTGTGATTCCTGTGAGTTTTCTGAATGTGACGCAGTGCAGCCAGTTGAGGTGAGTGACACGGCCGAGGGGTTTGAACACAAGACATGGATTCCTATGTGTCTTTCTTTTGCATGTCGTTTCACAGAGCAACAGTGCGTGCTGTCCTCGCTGGATTAGTGACTGCTACACTCGTTTCCACAACTGGAAAACCAAACTTCTCCAGCCTAGTGGATTGGGTCAACATTACTAGTGAGCACTACATCATTTAATTATCTCTAATATGTATGATGTCAAGTTGTTCTAGAGCCTGTTTATACCTACTCTTATAAACTGCATATTTCCAACTTTAAAGCTGATTTCATATGCACACACAGCAAGTCGATATCAGCTACCATTCAAAAGTTCAGGGTCAGTAGGATTTTTTAAAATAGTTTTGCTTCGCAAGGATGTATTAAATATAACAAAAGTGACAGTAAAGACATTTATAATGTTACAAAAGAGTTCTATTACTAATAAATGCTGTTTTTTTGAATTCAAAGAATCCTGATTAAAAATGTATCACAGTTTCATCAAAAATAAGCAATTGTTTTCAACATGGATCATAGTAAGAAATGTTACTTGAGCAGCAAATGATTTCTAATATGAAGTCCCACAATGCACCAATGAATTTTCCTTAATGGAAACATGCTTTAAAAATGTTTTAGATGTTTCCATTTTAGACGTTACGTAATTATATACTGTAATACCTTGAGATACGAGCGTCCCGACATATGAGTATTCTGAGATACGAGCAAGCCGTCAAGCTAATTTTTGCTTTGAGATACAAGTAAATATTTGAGATACGAGCAGCTCAAGCTCCTCATTTATGTGTAATTGCATATGATCTCCACTAGAGGCAGCTTGGTTTTACAGCGGGGGTTACCGGGGGCAACGAGTGATTCACCAGTATTAAGCTGGGAGCAGCACGAGTTATGAGTGTTCAATAATAATAAATATGAGCTTCTGAGGCACATTATTGTGTGTGTAGTTTATCCAATACACAACAAGGGAAGAAACACTACACTTCTGTATTGTGTTTGCGTTATCTATGTAATCCCTCCCTCCTCCTCCTCCTCCGCACATGTCGTCATTAGACACTACTGTATCGTCTGTCTCGAAGTCAAGAACTCATAATTAAAACTACATTTTATTTTATATCACAGGAATCCTTACATACCATTATTTTCTGTGTGTGTCTCTATAGCAATTAAAAACATGTTTTTTCCATTGTTATTAGCACTAATAAGAGAGTTTTTTAGATGGCCGGAACAGATTATTATTTTTCCTGCTATTTCTTATGTGAAAAAATGATTTGAGATATGAGCACCTCGAGTTACGAGCTCGTCCTGGAACGGATTATGCTCGTATCTCAAGGCATTACTGTATTTCAATATGAACATGCATCACTACAACATAAACTCGCTAGGCTATTTACAGCTGAAATGTTGCAGAGAAATGTAACAATCTAGTAATGTATCTCTAAATAAAATCTAAAGGTTGTAAGGTATAGGTACGGGTTTAACGGCACATCACTCCGATTTCTTGTTGACCAGGGAATCGCCCCGAAGCTTGTCTGGACCCCCTCTCTGGACTCGTACTCCATGCATCAATCCATCCTTTAAAGATTGTTAATATTGCTCAATTAAAATAATTAAGATTTATTGTCACCCCTCTTCCCGGAGGTTTGCCCCCTAGTGAACCATCTGAGAACCATTGCTTAAAAGGAATGAATAAACTCTTGTTTACTCTTGTGCTCCTCAGCAACAGCGCAGAACTCCAGTCAGCCAGCAGAGGTCAGCAGTGGAGAGTGTTCTGCCGTCCCGACCCACCTTCACATCCACGTGAGCAGCGTCATCACGGGACGGGCACAGGGCGCGCCTCAGACCGTTATCGGGGCGGTGGAGATTAGGTACAGCACTGCTTCATTCAGCCTTGTATTGTTCTTATCTCATCTCTCTTTCCTGATTGCTCTTCATTAATGTTTGAGCTTGACATATCTGTTTTGAATATATTCATTCTTTTCCAATTCTCAGTTTCATAGAAACCACGTGGAGGATAGAGTGTGATATGGGCAGGATGAACCCCTGTGTAAACCCAGAGCTAATGCAAAATTTTCCCGTGACCTCTTCTGTGACCTTTACAGACAATCCTCTTAATACACAACCCGCTAGATCCAGGTGGGCCCTAAACGCATAGGTATCATTGAGTTTGATGCAGTTACAGTTTAGCTTCTAAATGTATTCATTGGTTTTTTACAGTTTAATGACACAAAGTAATACATTTATTTTCAAATATAAATGTACTGACCCACCTGCATGCCCCACCCAGCATGCCACAATAAATACAATAAATCCCAATATTGCAATCTGTTTTTAATGTTATGTTATACAGCAATGGTTTGTCATACTTGTGGCATGCAAGTCTTGTGAACTCTGTAAAGTTGAATTGAAGCATCTTCTCTTCTGAAGGTTCAGCATTAACTTCACAGAGTTTGACTGTGACAGGAACGACGTGTGCTGGCCGGAGCTGGCCTTCCCTCTCACACGATACTACACTGGTGAGGGCTTGAACTAATAAAACAACACAGAAATAACCATGAAAACTCTGTCCTGTTGAAAGAGCAACACTTTATACACTATATAAGTTTGTATGCATTGGAAACTGCTGAAATGGCATTATGTGTTTGTGTATACATTTAAACTACTTCATTAAACTCATGTTTTTGGGTAGTTGATGTGAAACGTTTGTCTTGCAGTGTGACAAGTTACACCTCATCTTTTTGTAATTTTATCTGTATGCCGTTGTTATATTTAGATTAGATTCAAGTTTATTGTCATTACACATGTACAAGTACAGTATAACGAAATGACGTTAGTGTTTACGTTAGTATATTTAGTGATAACATCCAATATTTGTGCTTTTAATTGAGTTAAGCAAGCTTTAAGTTTCCCTTATCTGAAAATGTCACATTTTAACCTAAATCTCTGATTAAGTCTTAAAGCACTACATTTAAATCATTATTTTTCTTTTTTTGTGTGTGCAGGTGAACCGTATTCCCAGGCTCTGGCTAAGGGTCTTATTCTAGTGTTCTTCTTCATCGCCGCGTCCGTTTTAGGAACGCCATGGAGACAAATCAGACAGACGTGGGACAGCATCTAATGTATCTAATAAAGTTTGGTGTTCAATTGTAAATAGCTGTAAAATAATAATTTGTCTTTTCCGGGTTATGTACATGTACAATTTGTACATTTTCATGTGTTATGAATTATTTATTATGTTTTGTGAAAAGAAATGTTGCACTTTTGTATTGAATCTTTAATGCAAAAATAAAAATGCATTTTTGTTTTAATGTAAAACAGTATTTTGTTTCTTCCACTACATGATAATAGTAATTGTTGTTAGCTTTCCTGTTGCTCAACCAGTAGAGCGTGCCGCTTGCAACACCAAGGTCATGGTTCAATTCCCAGGGAAAGCAAGAACTGATTAGAATGTCAGTGTGTTTCTTAAATGCAATGCAAGTCTCTTTGGATAAAAGCATCTGATAAATGCATAAATGTAAATATGTGTGTGATGTGATCGGAGCGCAGCGCCCCCAGCGGCGCACAGGCGGTACTGCAGGTGGGAGGAGACGAAACGCATCATTCAATTTCACTGCCTCTCAGTCTCTCACTACTGCTGCGTTTTAGACAGTTATTTCTGCTGTACTCGTGGCGACATGAGTGGAAGAGTTGGAGATCTGAGCGTGAAACAAGCCGAAGCTTTGACCCAGGTGAACTCTCTTCCTCTAATCTCTATCAGTGGTGTCTGTTATGGAGTGACAGGAGCAGAGAGAGGCCGCAGATGAGCACAGCCGATTCCTCTCAATGCAGAATGAATTGAGTTTTGTAAGAGTGCGAAGTGAGCTTTATTAGTTTTTCCACTCTTCCGTGAACGGATGTTGTTAAGGGATAGTTTCCAGCTGGGCGCGTGCACGTGCAACTTCATAGCGTTTGAGTGTAATGCATGCATTGCGTAACTCTTCATCTGTCCTCTTCAGTTTCGAGAAAAGATTCGGGATATTCTTCCCCAGTGTCCATCCCAGAGTGACCACTTTCTGCTGCGATGGCTGAGAGGTGAGATACTTTCACATTCGTTGTGCGAAATGAAGTAGGTTCAATATTAAGTGCTTAAGTGCTTAACTGTTTAGAGATAGACACAGGGAGACAAACAGAGAGAGAGAGAGAGAGAGAGAGACACACACACACACACACACACATACAGAGAGAGAGAGACACACACACAGAGAGAGAGAGACATACACACAGAGAGAGAGAGAGAGAGAGAGACACACACACACAGAGATGCCTATACTTTTAAATTTTAATCTTAATTTCCCATACACAATATACTGTATATCCGTCACATTCATGACTCCTTAATTTCCAAATGCATCCACCTTGTGTTAGGAAGAGTAGAGACTAAATAAGAGAGAAATGTAGAAATGCATTTTACTCACTTTTTTGCATAGATACTAATATTATAACATGCATTTAAAAAGAGTGAGAATAGAATGTGGAATAGAAAACAAAATAGTTTAGAATGATACTATATGTTATATTTTGACACTTTTAAACTATGACAATGTTAAAGTAATCTTCTAAACCGATAGAACAGTTGTATTCTACTACAATATATAATAGAATTGTATAGAAGTGTGGTCATACCTATAAAATACAGATATAGCAGACCACCTGTTTAAAAGAAAAGTATAGAATGACCGTATATATGAAGTATACTTTTATTTAGATGGAATCTTATGGAATGATACGCTAGAATTATAGAAAAATCGAGAGTTTCTCTGACTTCTTAGGTTGTTTAATAAAAGCCTGTAGACTGATTTTTATATGAAGAATTCAGGACATTTTCCCTGGGGAAAGGAGACGGATGTGACAGCTATGCACACTCCCGAGAATTTCTCTTCCGTTCTGTGATGCGTGAAATGAATGTATACAATGTTCAGGATAATACAGAAAAAAGCTGTTTTGTACTGTAATGTCATGCAAACAAAAGGGATTCATTAAAGCCACAGTCTCACATAGCCAGATCAATGTAGTCTGGTGTCAAATACAGTCCTACTTCATAATCAAACTGTCATAACAGTGTCATTTTAATTATCTGTAGATATGATAGCGGTGACTTGCAAAATATGTTGCGTAACAACATCACTATCAGATGCTTTCCTAACTGCTGCTTTCTCACCACTGTCATTTTTGTTGTGTTAAGAGAAATGCGTGCAGAAAATATGTATAGTTATACTATAACAGTATATCGCCGCAAAGTTATCTCACGTTCAGTGTATTGTGTGTTACGAGCAATGCTGTTCTGCCTGCAGTTCACTGACAGGCCACCGGTGTCGCTATTATCAAGGGTTTCTAACTTCCTCGTAGGGGGATTTAAGTTAGTTATTTAAGTGTCTCTAGTTTTCTCTTTTGTTCCTCTGTTGTGAGTTGCTTTGGATGAAAGCGTCAGCTGAATGCAGAAATTATTTTTTGTTCTAAACTTTAATTTGACCCTCCAGAGTGGTGTTTAAACCCGCTCCGGGCAGCTGTACAGAGGCTGTTCTTGGGTTTTGACAAAGGCTGTTTTGTGCATGAATGCTTCTGAATGCAGTCAGTCTTCTGCAGAGATTTCTAGGCACCAGATAGAGACTAGCAGCACAGATTGAGATTACATGATTACTGATGTCATTGTTTAATTAGCATGTAAAGAATGACTTGATCTAGAGTCTAGAGGTTTGCATGCTGTGTAACGCCGTTCTGGAAAGACACGATATGTCCGGTACTGTCCGTGTGCAGACGCTGTGAGTCAGACTAATCGGATCAATCTGCATTTACAGCTCAAGAGTGTTAAATACTGTGTCATGACGCTGCAAGCTTTTCCTCTAAGGGTCTGGGGTTATTCATACATGTAGTTTTACTATGATCTTTTGTGCTGAGTGTTGACACATGCATATTTCGTTAATAAAGGCTGTGGCATGTTGATAAGATAAACAGTGGATTGTGAAACAGGACATTGAGGTCTGCAGTGATATGATATGAGTCGAGTTCACTGCAGTATAGCATTGAGTGTGTAGGTGCTTTAAATAATTGCATACAAAAGTTTAGGGTCAGTAAGATTTTTAGGCGTGTATCTCATCTTACACTATGTGCTATGAACATAAGCGATTTTCCAGATGATTAGATGACTTATTGCCTTATGGACAGTAAGTTGGGTGAAAAAATCTCATTGACATACATTGAAGACATATCTAGAGAAAAACCGAATTAGCAACATTATAAAACATCAACATCATTATCGTAACTAGGGTGGGTGTGTGTGTACAGTATATACATATCTATATATGTGTGTGTGTGTGTATATATATATATGTGTGTGTGTGTATATACATATCTATATACTGTATATATATGTATATACACACACACATTTCTGTGTATATATAGTTTGATCAAGCTGTATATATATACATATGTAATACACACACACGCATACATATATATGTATATATGTGTGTGTGTGTGTGTGTGTGTGTGTGTGTGTGTGTGTGTATTATATATGCATATATACAGCTTGATCAAACTGTTTTATGTAGTAAAATATTGTTAAATAATTATAGACTTATATTTTATTTAATTAATTTTATTTCATATTGTGATTATTTTAAATTCTACTTCTCTCTGAGTTGGTCTTTGCTGCTGATTAATGAATGAATAAACATATAAATCTAGTTTTCTTGAGTGATGATGTATTCAAGCAGTCACTCTAGTCTTCATTAAAGCAACTGAATGCGTTTGTCAGCTGTCGCATAATCTTCTTTGAGTATTAAATACTTATGTATGACTCCATGTCTGACTAATTCTGGGTCAGTTGTGTCTCTAGGCCAGTCAGGTACAGACTAGAGTGACTATAAGACAATGAAACTAATCCACTCGCTATACAGGGAGTGGAAAGGAAATTGGGTTGGGTTGAAATGTGTTTTGTGGCAATTCTTTTTTAAGGACAGGCTTTTCCCTCCAACAAAATATGTCTAAAATGCATGGGAATATGCAGAAGGTCAGCGCACTGCGGTCCTCTGGTCTGCTCATGTTTGCAAACTTTCCTTCTTTTAAACTCAACAGTTAATCTGTTACCAAATAGTAAGTTTCAGCGGCACATGGCTTCTAGTTATGGTCAAGTTGAAATGCATTAAACCACCTCGTCTTCTGGAGTCGTGATGTTGAGTAAGGTCTGTTAGCACAATACGCTCTTTATACTGTGAGTGTGTCCGTTTATTATGGGATTGTTTCTGTGTACTAGCCATGTGGTTAAATATTAGGTCTGGAAACTGAGGGTTTGTAGGTTCAAACCCTGCAAGACACTTAAAGGGAGAGTTCACCATAAAGTCATTTACTCTCCTTCAAGTTGTTCCAAACCACTATGAGATTCTTTCTTCTGTTGAACACGAAAGAAGATATTTTGAAGAATGTCGGTATCCAAACAATTGATGAACCCCATTGTATTTGTTACTTATTTCTTACTAGGGAAGCCCTTGGATTGTTTGGTTATCCATAGCCTTCCAAATATCTTTTGTTTCAGCAGAAGAAAGAAATTCATACAGATTTGGAGCAACTTGAGGGAGAGTAAATGATGACAGAATTTTCAGTTTTGGGTGAACTATCCCTTTAATCCTTGTTATAAATTAGTTATGTTGGACATAAACCTACTAAATGACAAATTAGAGCATAGTTTTGTTATCTTTTCTATTCTAAGTAATTACATCTTTTTTGCAACTTGTCTCTCTTCTTTTCCAGCCAGGAATTTCAATCTACAAAAAGCCGAGGCCATGCTGCGCAAGGTATCACTCAATCCTTACACTACAGTGTTTTTATTTTTTATATTTACGCTACTATTTAAAATGAGATGTATATAATTTTGAATAGTAATTGAATTTGAATTGAGTAAATGAAAATAGATAATTGATTATTACTATTCATAATATAATTAATAATACATTATTTTATTTATTTTATATATATATATATATATATATATATTATGTGTGTGTGTGTGTAACGATATGAGGACAGGGAACGTGTGTGATGCGAAAACAGGATGCAGGCAATGCAGGTGTACTAACTCAAAAATCACTTTAATAATAATAAACAAAAATAAAATGCTTTAAATACAAATCAAAGAAGCACACATGTGCATTAATAGAACTAAACAAGGGTCAGGAGAAATTCGGGAAGACCGGTAGGATATCCACACACGCCTAACAACATACTTCATTAGTAACTTTAACAACCGACAAACACAAAGGAAATGCAAGAGTGTTTTATGCACGAGGGAATGACAAACACCTGGGTAGACTAACGATTAAGTGATCACACGATAGGTGCAGGGAGTGAAACAATGACCTTACAGACAGGAAATGCACAGATGACACGACTAACAGGAAGTGTTCCCAAGACCTCACCAACAGGAAGTGACAAAGAAGACCCAGACAGACAGGAACAAGTGTTACAATATATATATATATATATATATACTAAATAAAATAATGTATTAAAACAATATATATTATAAAGATATAATATTTAATTTTAAATGTAATTTCTTTTTTACATTTTTTTATTTAATGTAGCTAATATTTTTTTATATATAAATTAATAGAATATATAATAAATAAAATAATTTATTATTCAATTATATAATGAATAGTAATAATCAATTATCTATTTTCAATTGTTGTATTATTTTCTTTGATTGAAAGCCATTTCTGTGACTTAATAATATTTCTCAGTGGTTAAACTTCTAAATTTTTTTTCGGATTCTTTGATGAATAGAAAGTTTAAAAGAAAAACATTACAAATATAAATATTTTGTAACATTATAAATGTCTTTGCCCTCACTTTTCAATTGAATGCATACTATTTATTTGCTGAATAAAAGTACCAATTCTTTTTTTTATCGTATTGATCCTTCGAACCGCAGTGGAAATCATAATATTTAAAGTTGCTATTAATTCAGCACATAAACAAGCTCTTGGTTTCTAACTCTAACGTGCTTTAAACGTCACATTTACACAATCTAGAAAAACGCAGTGTAGTTCATTAACCTTTCAGATCAAACTTGTCAGATAGAAAAACATGTCTGTAAATCTCTGGATTGGTTGAGTGTGATGAATATGGCTTTACGTCAGGGGCTTCATGCACTTCATCCAGAGGCTTCAAGCGACATGTTGAATGGCACTGTGAAATATGATCCGACTAATATTCGTCCCGTTAACACCTGGTGGAACACCTGGGATCAGATTTCAAGGGGAGGATTTTAATAGCCGTTGTAAAGTAAACAATTTTATAATAAAATAATATGTTCACTCTTGTAGTTCAGTACTCTTGGTTCTTTAGATCCAGACCAAAAAGAAAAGGATTCATTGATTTAGTCCTGGTTCGCTTAGCATTCACATTGCCGTTTTTAATCAATGAACCAAATAAAAGTGCTTCTTTTGGTCAGAACCAAGAGAATTGAATCTCATGCGTGAAAACACCCTTATTCAAATCAAACCGAACCTGCTGAGTGTGAGTGTTTTGCAGTGCAGAATTAAGCTATTTCTGTGACTTTTGATTCATTTGCTGTTAAAGGGAAATCATACAAAGTACAGTAGCTGGTAAAAATATCTGCGCTACTCACCAGTGTGTTTATGAAAACAAATACCAGTTTGTAATATCAAGTGTTTTTACAGATAAAATAACAGGAAGCCGTTCAGAGTCAAGCTTAAAGCTCTTACTTTAAAACTAAGCTGGATGGGCAATGTTTTATTTCAGATTGATATATTTTGTCTAGCCGTAGTTTTATCTTAATCCATAATCAGCAGAAGTATTGATGCAGCATTCGCAGTTGTGCTTTAATTCAGGAGTCTGAGTCACGGCTCATGGCTGATTACACCGTGTTCAAAGTGCTGTTTGCTTTCCCATTGTATGAGCGATGCTTCTATAGTTCATGGCTCTTTTATTACAGACGTTTCTGGCCGCCGTCTTGTATCTTTGAACTCTGTCACCAGTATTCACTAAACCTCGGGTCAAAGCACAGCTGCCACTAATACACAAATGATGTGTATTATATGAGTATTAAATATATTCAGGCAGAACTGACGACCTTGTCAAATTTTGCTGTGAATTCTATAGCCATATTTGATTATGCAAACAGTTTTAGGGCAAATACGCAGGCTTGTTTTTAACCATGTGTTGTTTTTCGTGTGCAGCATGTGGAGTTTCGGAAATACATGAAGGTTGACACCATCACTACGGAGTGGCAGGTGCCAGAGGTACAACAACCTTCAATTTCATGCTTTTTTTAGTTCATATATTTGCATATGTATATGATATTGCAGTGTAATCAGTAAGATTTTACTATTTGTGATAGAATGTCCTGCATTTATTTGATTAAAATGAATTTGAATATATTTTAATTTATGCGGAATTTTCAGCATCCCTCGGTGTCACATGACCCTTCAGAAATCTTTGAAGTTCAAAAGAACAGCATTCATTAAGAGTTGTCATTGATACAAAGGTGCACTTTGGAATTAGTTTGAATATATTACGTAATAAAGAGGCCATATTCTCCACTAGCATTTATTTTATACAACAGTTTATTGCTATTGTATCTGTATGACTTCTATTATGGTTGACTGACCTGCTCATGCTTATTATAATCATAGGCATCTCTTAATTATTCTTATCTGTAGTTTTATTTTGGTAAATAGTGTGCATAAAGTGGGAAAGGTACTTTAAAAAAATTATATTGATCTCTCGATGTTTCCCCGTTGGGAGTTTAATCTTACAATTTACTCATGATTTGGGGCTGAGTTCATGTTTCAACCAGTGTGTGTGTGTGTTTTTAAGGTAATAGAGAAGTATCTGTCCGGTGGCATGTGTGGGCATGACCGTGAAGGGAGCCCGGTCTGGTATGATGTCGTCGGGCCTATGGACCCCAAGGGTCTGATGCATTCAGCGTCTAAGCAAGACTTAATCAAGTCTAAAGTCCGAGACTGCGAGATCCTGCAGAAAGAGTGCGACTTACAGAGCGAACGGGTATGTGTGAAAATGGTTTCACGGCTGTGAAAGTGGCAAGGAATAGCTCACCCAAACATGGCAGTTCTGTCATCGCTCACTCACACACACACACACACATTCATATTTTCTTTCTTCTGTGAAACACGTTGAAGTTATGAACTACTGTATGCAAAGTGGAGCCTACATATACATATATTTGTTTTTTAAATTTGTATATCTCTTTATAAACGAGTTTTATATATAAGAACTGCATATATATATATATATATATATATATATATATATATATATATATATAAAAAAGTAAAAATACTGTAGGTATTGAATATTAAAAATATTGTGGGTTTAGAGTGAAATGCGTGCGAGTAAATAAAAACAGAGTTTTCATTTCTAAAGCTGGACTATACAGTTCATTACATTCGAAAATGTTGCATTCTCTTACTAAACTATTGCTGTCTAATGAGAAACTTTGTGTTCCCGCAAAAACATTTACTTCCTCTCACAGAGCTATTGTGGTCTAACAAGAAACTAAACACTTGCGTTCTCTCCACAAAGCGGTTTTGTTCCTTCAAGAAACAGTTTTACATTTTTACATTTCTGCATTTGGCAGACACTTTTATCCAAAGCAACTTGCATCAACTGACACATTGAATCAGTTCTTGCTTTCCCTGGGATCGAACCCATGACCTTGATGTTGCAAACCCCAATGCTCTACTGGTTGAGCTACAGGAAAGCTGTGAAAGTTATAGCTTAATGTTGCATGGGTGAACTAAATACTTTTAAGAGAGAGAATACAAAAGAATTTAAATATGCCCCCCCCCCCACCTCAAATTATTCTCATCACAAAAGTTTAGTAAAGCGAATGCAACGTTTCCCAGGGGAATGCAAAAGTTTTGCAAGTGATAAAGTAACTACCATCACCTTGCAATGTATGAGAAATGTATGACATGTTTTAGCAAAGTTGCGCAGGCCTATATATGTAAAGAAATTTAAAATAGAAACAGCCAAAATAAAACACTTTACAAAAAAATTATGTATTTGATCTGTTTACTTGCATTAACTGACATCAGAGAACCGTGAACATGCAAATTTGTTAACTTATTAAAATACAGTAATACCTTGAGATACGAGCGTCCCGACATTCGAGTATTTCGAGATATGAGCAAGCCTTCGAGCATTATTTTGCTTTGAGATACGAGTAAATATTTGAGATACGAGCAGCTTACAGACGCTGACGCTAGCAGCACTCAGAGCAGCTCAAGCTCCTCATTTATGGGTAATTGCATATGATCTCCACTAGAGGCAGCTTGGTTTTACAGCGGGGGTTACCGGGGGCAACGAGTGATTCACCAGTATTAAGCTGGGAGCAGCACGAGTTATGAGTGTTCAATAATAATACATATGAGCTTCTGAAAAACATGTTTTTTCCATTTTTAATCGCACTAATAAGGGAGTTTTTTAGAGGACCGGAACAGATAAATTTTGTTGTTATTTCATATGGGCAAAATGATTTGAGATACGAGCAATTTGAGTTACGAGCTCGTCCTGGAATGGATTATGCTCGTATCTCAAGGTATTACTGTACTAACTGAAATTCTCAGCGTGTGCTTCTTTGCTAGGAGACAATGAATACAAAATAGACTCTAATATCAGCTCAAATGATCGTATATACCACTGGCCCAGAGATTATAATCACTCATGTCATGGTTTTATACATCTGTCTGTTTCTTGTTCTCTTGTATCAGCTGGGCAAGAACGTCGAGTCCATTACGATGGTCTATGACTGTGAAGGTCTGGGAATGAAGCACTTATACAAGCCTGCTATAGAGACTTATGGAGAGGTTTGTTTGTTTATTTATTTGTTGCTTGACTCTATCAAGTACTTTAGACTGCAATAGTCTTATAATTATTGTTTTCTTTCATAGATTCTCACTATGTTTGAAGATAACTATCCAGAGGGACTCAAGAGGTTATTTGTCATTAAAGGTCAGCTGTAATTTTATGGCATATTGAACATCTTACATTAAATAAAGTGAACAGTGGCACGAGTTTAGTAAGCAGGGCTCTATTGCATAATGCAGAAAATACACATTTAACAGAAACAATAATGCAGAATGTTTGATTTTATTACATTCTATATTAATATAATACTAATTGTTTTTATTTGATACTTGCCATCAAACTTGTTAAGTCATAAAACAGAATCCAAAAAAGGTCTCCTTTTTTAACATTAGTTAATGCATTAATTAGCGATGTATTTTTACAGCATTTATTAATTTTAGGTCATCTAAATCTCGTCATTTATGAATATATTATTAAGATCAAAAGTTGAACATTAGTTACGATAAGGTTTCATGTTAACAAATGAAAGTTTATTGTAAAGTGTTACCATTTAAACAGACAACACATCATTTCAAAAACAGTAAAACACATTTCATAATTACATTTGAGTAAAATCAGTTGATTGGACAATCTTTTTGATGATTAAAATGTAATTAAACCAGAAATTTGGAGAAAATGTATTTCATAGAGCCGAAAGTAAGCAGTGCATATGGTGCGATTGTGATGCACACTGAATCTCTGTTTGTTTCTGTTGCAGCACCCAAACTGTTTCCTGTGGCTTACAATCTGGTGAAACATTTTTTGAGTGAGGACACTCGCCGTAAGGTCGTCGTACTGGGATGTAAGCGAACACGTCTTACTGCACTGCATCTTTTGCTATTGTATTCAGAACACTTGCTCAGAGAAAGTCACATCTTGACCTGCCAGTTTTTGATTAATTCAGTAATTCTTGATCTCAATCTGACCTGAACGTCTGTCTATATGAAGTGGTCCCCCGACTGAGCCTGGTTTCTCCCAAGTTTTTTCCCTGATGGAGTTTTGGGTTCCTTGCGACTGTCGCTTCTGGCTTGCTTAGTTTGTTACACTTAATATTCATCAATATTATTGATTGTCCTGCTCTTCTAGAGCTGCTGTACAGCCAAAACACACTTTGTTGCTTTATGTTCCTGTTATCTCTGTGAAGCTGCTTTGAAACAACCTCTGTTGTAGAAAGCACTATATAAATAAAGTTGACTTGTCTAAGTCACTTGTTGTTAAGGCCTCGAGGTGTAACATCATTTCGAACAAAATCAGGCAACAAAGCTGGAAAGTTTGCTCCGGATGATAAACAAACTACCATTGGTTCATGATAGGTAGGTGTGCTCTAGGACTCGGCCGTCCTTGACGTGACATCTTCTGTCATAATTTTGTTATTGAAAATAACAAAGATTGCGTTGGGATGTTTGTTAACGGTATAATGCTGGTCATGTATTTCGCCACTTTTATCCAAAGCGACTTGCATTGCATTCAAGAAACACATTGACATTCTAATCAGTTCTTGCTTTCCCTGGCATGACCTTTCATGGGTTCCCGATGCTTTCCTGTAGCTGATTCAAAAATGCTGATTCATCCAGATTCATTCATTGAATCCTTTATTAAAACCGTTTTTTTGCCGAAATAACCTGTAAAAAAAAAAAAGTACAGCAATTAACATTTTGTTAGAACATCTAGTAAATTATATTTGTTTAGTTGTGTGAGAATCACAATCTCAATTTTAAACAAAAAAATCGTGACTCAATTTATCGAGAATCATGCAGCTCTACTGTTCAAAAGCTTGTGCTCAGTACGTTTTTATTTTTAAAGACATTTATAGGTGTATTCAGCAAGAACATAAAAAATTAATCAAAAATGGCATGTATAATAAATGAATTAAATGAATGAAACTGTAGAGTGTAGTGCTTGCAACGCCAAGGTCATGGGTTCGATTCCCAGGGAAAGCAAGAACTGATTAGAATGTCAATGTGTTTCTTGAATGCAATGCAAGTCGCTTTGGATAAAAGCGTCTGATAAATGCATGAATGTAAATGACCTTGGTGTTGCAAGCACCATATTCTGCAGCTACAGGAAAACTATATCGAGGCCTTTAGTATCTACAGTTTACACACAAATCCTTTTTCTTATCAAGTTTGCTGTGACTAAACTTCGGTGTCTGTCTCCTCAGCAAACTGGAAGGAGATGTTACAGAAATACATCGACCCTGAGGAGCTCCCGGCGTACTATGGGGGCAAACTCACCGACCCCGATGGCGACCCCAAATGTAGGACCATGGTGAGTAAGAGACGAGTGACATTGACTTGCTAACGAGGAACTGTTGAGCTGCAGCTGTCCCCGATTGCTGCTTTCACTTCTCTTTTAAAATCGAATGACACTTAAGATTTAAGGGAAGTTGCAAAACCCACATAAGAATCAGACAACAGTTCCCATGTGATGACTCTTGATGTATAGCCGGACAAAGCCAAAGTCAGCTTGATGCATCACGGGTCATCACGTGCCATACAGCGTCCTCTGTCTGATATTTACTCTGTCACCGATGAAGGATTTAACATTTTTGATCATTGTTTTCTGTGCTTACAGAGGAAAATCAGCACTTAAACATCTCAAATTTACTTTGTAGAATAGTAAGGAAATATTTCTTTTTAAGATTGAAGTCTTTCTGTTAAACCGGCAAAATGTAAATATGAGGAATAAGAGCAAGATCCCAGTTTTATGACACTTCACCGCATCACAGAGAGTTTCTCTGGCTTGTAAATGATGCCTTGAGAAACCGAGAGCCGTCGTCAGGAGTGTATGGGAAAAGTTCATTTTGCACTGTTTGCGTTAGGGGTGTAACGGTTCTCGGTAAACCGTACCGTTCTCCATTCTTGTCTCTGTACCCGAAAATAACCTGAAAAGTACTGTTTACTTTATTTGTGTCTTTGTTCTATTGCATTTATTTGTCCTGTTGCTTGTATTTTGATCATTTAATTTCATTTGACAGTAGTCCTTTTCCCCCCTGAACATAGCACTTACCGAACCGCACCGCATCCGTGACCCTGAAACCGTGATATAAACCCAATCGTAAGTAATCTGAACCGTTACACCCTTAGTTTGAAGAGTGTTTGCTTCCTGTAAATCCAGCGGCATAGACAAACGCTTCAGAATTTGATCCTAATGCATTTAAAATGTGAGATTGTATCATTTGCCAACAGTCCCAGACATCAGCATTTGTCTTCAATTTATCGTTATGAAACAATGGCATAAATTTTGCAGTCCACCTTGTCCTTGCCTACTAAAAATTCTGCACTGTTTACCGTTTTATATTTGCTTATTTGCCTATTTAGTTCAAACTTATAAGAGCTTCCTGCTTATCCTAATACCAATATTCCCATATGATTTAGCAATACAGTAATGCCTCGGTTTACGAGTTTAATTGGTTCCAAGAGCTCGTAACTCAAAATTCTCGTACACCAAAACAATTTTCTCCATAAGAATACACTAAAAATCACTTTATTCGTTCCACACGACCAAAATGCCCATTTTAAATATTTTTTGGGTTTTACCCTATTAATTAGATGAACCAAACCGAGCGACGCTGAGAGAATGAACGAGTGAAGGGGTGATGGGCTTTGTGAGAGGCTGTGTTTAGGATATTTACAGTAAAATTGCGCGCGAAGATGCTGAGCGTTAGGACTTTTCCACACAAAAATGCGCGTGGGTCAGGGAAAAATGTTCGCACTGATACAATGCTCGTACGCCGATTTGCTCATATACAAAGTCACACGTAAACCGAGGCATTACTGTACTGAGAAATACCTCTGACAACCTCCTTATAGATGAACTCCTAGAGTCCAATAATGTCAATGTCTCAAAGCAACAGAGGGGCGGAAAACCTGTCAAGTGGTTGTTTATCTATATCACATTATCCTTCATTTCCCTCTTGCACAACATTTAAACTTCATTATGATACGCTGTGTGTAATCTGGATGAGAGCCGCTTGTATTGCTCTGGTTATTGCATAAGCTCATTATGTTGGCAAGGTTGAAGCTTTGGAACACATGGCAGGTCTAATCTTCAGTCCCTGCGGACTGTCTCAACGTTGAGGTTGAGATTCTGTTTGTGATAAATCCTAAACGTGAAGAGACTGTTATGACAGCACTTGAAAAGCACCGCGTCAAACGGACATAACGCATATTTAACCCTTTCACATTCCTTTCTTAGGGGTCACAGGAATCATAATCATAAATAAATGATTTTATTGAAATGAATTCACTATGTATTGTTTTCAGGAATATGTATTCTTTAATATTGTTTTTTGAAGATATATCATTTATACTGAAAAAAATTGGCATAGAAAGTTTTCTCTCAGAAATTGCTATTTCACACTATATGTATGTATGTGTATATGCATGTATGTATATATATATATATATATATATATTTAATTATGAACTTAAGTTTTTGTTCTTATTCAATTTTATATATATATATATATATATATTTTTTTTAATTATTATATTAGTTAATAATTATTATTTTTTAACTTTCAGAAATAATACATTTTATTGGATTTTGCATTTGGATATATATTTAGACATTATCAAAGATTATTTTATTTCAAGATCACAGTTTTCATATTCATATAGCAAGTGTTAAATGTACATTTTGAGCGAAATAATTAAATGAGCAAAGACTTCCAGAGGTTTGCATTTTAGTTTCTAAGAAAAAAAACACTTTATTTGAACTTGAATTTAAAGTCAGCATGTTCGTATCGTGACGTACATCTGAGTGAGTTTCTTGAATGAGAAAAATAAAGGGCGCCCTCATCCCAGAAACACTTCATCAGTGAAGAGAAGAGATGTTGCTGCAAGAGCTTGTTTTGCTTACGATATAAAAACACTGCAATATGCCATAAAGTAGGAATGATCAATTTTGATTGCATGATGATTTTAAAACATGCCGTATGAATGAGACGCTTTGTCTCTATGTGTAGATACACCGGTAAAGCCGCTGCCTCCTTCAGGATTGGCCTCAGAAGACTTTGTGAGAACTCAAAGTGGACTGATATTTAGGATATTATATTTAGGTTATTTATCAACTACAATCCTGGGAGACTCTGTTGGACTGTGATATCGCACAAGTCAAATAAATGCTTGTTTTCTGTGTTTAATTCTAGCAAGCTGAAGATAGCAGTTGTTTATTTTGTCTTAAAGAGATTTAGAGGGCTTGTTTTCCATGTGGATGGCAATTTCCTTGCCTATTAAACCTGTAATTAACCTTAAGGAAAACCAGAGCACTTCTTTCCTGGGAAAATCACTAACGGGTGATGCAAGAAAAAGAGAGATGTGTTTGTATGAGCACAGATGGGGTTATGACATGTTTGAATGACATGTTGAAACATAAGCAAGTCACAAAACAGGCTTCCATTGCAATATCTTCACACAAGAATGTTTTATGGAGTGTGTAATACGATTGTGGCTAAATCCCATTTCACATACTTCCTAAATCCTACTTTCACATTACAAGCATGTACTTTTGAGTGTGTAACATGCCAGAATTAGTAATGCCAAATATATGCCAAATACAGTAATACCTTGAGATACGAGCATCCTGACATATGAGCATTCTGAGATACAAGCAAGCCTTTGAACAATTTTTTGCTTTGAAATACGAGTAAAGATTTGAGATACGAGCAGCTTTCAGACACTGACACTCGTTCACTTCACTTCACGTGTTCGCTGAGTTCCGTAAGCGTCTCCCGAGAGTCTTCCTGTGGTGTGTGTTATATAATTTAACA
This sequence comes from Rhodeus uyekii, assembly GCA_037043235.1. Taxonomy (NCBI): domain Eukaryota; kingdom Metazoa; phylum Chordata; class Actinopteri; order Cypriniformes; family Acheilognathidae; genus Rhodeus; species Rhodeus uyekii. The sequence goes on from JAWRVZ010000051.1 coordinate 1,765,572, forward strand.
TAAGTTATGCATAATTTACCATTATGTGTAACTATGTTCAATAATAAAAAAAAAAACATATCTGGTAATACCTTGAATACCTTGAGTTATATACATTTATGGTGTAATTGCATATGATCTCCACTAGAGGCAGCTTGGTTTTACAGCGGGGGTTACCGGGGGCAACGAGTGATTCACCAGTATTAAGCTGGGAGCAGCACGAGTTATGAGTGTTCAATAATAATAAATATGAGCTTCTGAGACACATTATTGTGTGTGTAGTTTATCCAATACACAACACTGGAAGAAACGCTACACTTCCGTATTGTGTTTGTGTTATCTACGTAATCCCTTCTCCTCCTCCTCTTCCTCCTCACATGCCGTCTGTCTCGAAGGCAAGAACTCATAATTAAAATCACATTTTATTTTATATCACAGGAATCCTTATACACAAACAGAAAATTATAGTATATGTGTGTCTCTATAGCAATTAAAAACATGTTTATTTCCATTATTATTAGCACTAATAAGGGAGTTTTTAGAGGGCCGGAACGGATTAATTGTTTTTCTGTTATTTCTTATGGGAAAAAACGATTTGAGATAAGAGCAATAATCCGTTCCAGGACGAGCTTGTAACTCAAGTTGCTCGCATCTCAAATCTTTTTTTCCCATAAGAAATAACAGAAAAACAATTAATCAAGGTATTACTGTATTATTAAAATTAAAAATTACTATTTCTATTTGAATATACTTTAAAATGTAATTTATTCCTGTGATTAAAGCTGTATTTTCAGCATCATTCCTCCAGTCTTCAGTGTCACATGATCCTTCACAAATCATTCAAATATGATGATTTACTGCTCAAGAAACATTTCTTGTTTTGCTGACACTTTTAATGAATTTTATGCATCGTTACTTAATAGAAACAACATCAAACAGAAGTTACGCTACATTTTTATTGTTTTCTTCATCATTTTGGATGTGAATTGGGATTTCATGTATACGTTGAGTGATCTAATCTCTTTGCTCATGATTGTGAGTGTCTAAAAGTGCTTTGTTTTTCTGTGTATTGAAATAGTAGTGAATCATTTGGAGTGACGCACCTTTTCTCAACCATCATCTATATTTGGGTGCGACTCACGACAACGTGACCTTAACTTTTTTATGAAGTGTGTGATGTTTGTGTTGTCATGTTAAGCTGTTTATTATATTCACTGACTCTTGTTTCTGTGTTTTACTGAAATTTGAGCTCTTGAAAATAAAATAGATAAACATGCTGTAATTTGCAACATTCTTCTCCTCGAGCTTCAGAGTAAACGACTCAACGAATATGTAGGATAATTAGTCTAAACGGCGAATGTAAAGGCAATTTGTGTTCCTCATTAAAAGCCACTTTGTTTTGGCCTGCTTTCCTGTCTATTGTTTCTTTCTGTTTCCATATTGTTTCTAAAATCTTTACTAACATTTAAATATGAGGCTTTTATCTTTTGCACTCATGATGCTTCTGTAAGTTTCATCCTCCTTTGTTTTTCCATTTTTAATTCCGATTCATTATTACCAGCTCGTCTCAACCAAGCATGTGCTAAGCAGATGTTTCTGTGTTTTTTCAGATTACGTTCGGATCGGATATTCCCAAGACCTACTATGTTCGAGACTCCATTAAAGTGGACTATGATCAGAGCGTGACTATCGGCCGCGGCTCGTCTCATCAGGTGGAATATGAGCTACTTGCACCAAACTGTGCACTACGGTGAGCCAAAAACACTCGATATGGGGTTTACCATCAACTACATCACACATAAGAGACGTCACTGAAATATGTGTCTCTCTGCACATTTGTTTTTTTACTTTATACTCTTTTTATGAAATCTTTTGAGCAAAACTAGCCAGCCAGCAACATTCGCTGCGTATGAGGTGTGCGTTTGGTTCGTCAAAGGGTCTTTGTCTTTGAAAGGGTGGGGTTTGGATGTTAGGGTGTGTGAACAAGACATTAAACACACTTTCAGCAGCTTACAGGATTCAGCACGCACATGCATGTGATAATTGCTGTAAATTGGACATGCCTTGAATTAGAATAGTCCACTAATAAGTCTCTTTTGTTCACCAATACTGCATTGATTTGATGGAAAATACAGGAAAAAAGTAATTGAAATACAATTAAAACATTTCTGTTATAATATATTTTAAAATGTAATTTATTCCTGTATTTTCAGCATCATGACTCCAGTCACATGATCCTTTACTAATCATTCTCATATGATCTGCTGCTAAAGACACATTTCTTATTTTTCACTGTTGATACTACATTCTTCGGGGAAACCAATACATTTATATTTTACATTTATATTTTTGCTTTTATTCAAAGCGACTTGCATTGAATTCAAAAACACATTGACATTCTAATCAGTTCTTGCTTTCCCTGGGAATCAAACCCATGACCTTGATGTTGCAAGCGCCACTCTCTACTGTTTGAGACACAGGAAAACTGCATTATACACTTTTAGATGAATATAAAGTTCATCATTTCATTCATTTATTATACATGCCATTTGTGATCAATTTTTAATGTTCTTGCTGAATACACTTATAAACGTCTTTAAAAAATAAAAATGTACTGAGCACAAGCTATTAAACAGTAGAGCTGCATGATTCTCGATAAATTGAGTCTTGAAAATGAAATTGAGATTGCGATTCTCTGACAACTCAACAAAATAACGTCATTTGCTAATGTTCTAACAAAATGTTAATTGCTGCACTCTATTTAAATATATATATATATATTTTTTTTTTAACAGGTTATTTCGGTAAAAAAAAAATCTGTTTTAATTTAGGATTCAATGACTCTGGATGAATCAGCATTTCTGAACAAATCTGTTGAGTGAATGATTCAATGACAAATACATTTTTAGTCACTTGTATAACAATGTAGTTGATACAATATTTATTAAGCTACGTTCAAGTTTGAAATGTATTTCTTTATATAAATTCAAAAAGGGACAATGTACAATAATCAACATTCATCACTGTAAATGTGCCCAAAATAAGCCCGAAGGCTATTTTTCATTGCTAGTCCCTTTGCCAGATGTTATTAGGCCTTAAAATCTAGAGAGAAATAACATCAAAACAGCCAGAAACTGTAAACAACGCTGTATAATAGAATAACCTCTGTGAAACTCATCAGTGCGTGCAATATTGCATCATCAAAATTATTTTTAATAGTTGTGGGGCACAAAACTAGACCAATATGGTATCTTTTGAAAGCTTAAATAAAAAATATATAATAATGATGATGATGCAATATAACACTGATGGGTCCGGGGAGGCATGGCAGAGTTTCACATACAAACAGACAACATTTTGTTATGGGATTAAATAAGAATAATAATAATAAAGGGAGCAACATTAATGTTCACATTGTTTATTATGAATAAACACTGAAAGTTTCATACCTACCGTATGTACATAATACCTCAGCCGTGTTTCACCGTGATCACATGCTGTCTAAGGTTTAATAGTCACAGATGAATCGTTTAGGAATAAGCGACTCTTATGTTCTTATCAGTTCAATGGTCTCTTCCTCAGATGGCAGTTCTCATGTGACGGGGCCGATGTCGGTTTTGGTGTCTATTTGAAAAAGAAGATCGGAGAGTGGATGAAGGCCAGTGATATGAAGGAAATTGTGCCAAATCAGCGTTACAACGCTCACTTGGTTCCAGAGGACGGATCCCTCACCTGCCCAGAACCAGGAGTGTGTGAGTATCAACGAACCGAGATAAACCAACGTTAAACATGCACATGGGTTTACTGTACGCTCTTCATTTCCTCAGACGTGCTGCGATTCGACAACACGTACAGCGTCTTCCAGTCCAAAACGGTCAGCTTCACCGTGGAGGTCCTCCTGCCGAGTCAGGTCAACCAATCAGAGCACTAGAAACGATGGCATCAAGCAAGCAGCCAATAAATTTTCCAAAATACAGTATATGCTGTAGTTAATAAAGGACAGCGCTTTAATAATGCTACTCTTGGGAAGAGTATATGTAATTGAACTGACCAATCACTGCATTAAATCAGTGAGCTTTATTGATCGTCCGTCAACGTTTCCAGATCCTGACTTCAATGCCAGTGTGATTCTTTTTCTTTCTCTAAGATGAAGTTTTTATCAAGATGATTTGCCATACATTAACAAAGTGTTTATCGCTGAACTTATCATTGAGCTGTGTTTATCAACCGCTCGACTGAAACGGTCTTGGTACACATTATTCCAGCTTGTCTGCCCTCTTTATTATTGCCTTGTAGGTATTTTATCTATTTAAATTAATTCCTTTTGATAATGAGTTTGTTTGTATAATTATCTCGGATGAGTCTGTACACTTCACACATTTAGAATTTAATAAGAGGTTAAATTATTGTTTGTTATTGACGCACAATCTGTGAACCTTTTGAAACGTATTGTTTACGAAGAGCATTTGACTTGATTCAGAGTATGATGTTGATGTGTCATTGGTGGTTTGCTATTTTTTTTCAATCTTTTGTATTATAATTTAACGCATGAGTGCCTTTAATTCTAATGAATGTTGTAAACGTATGCTTAGTAAGAGTTTTACCTCAGGGTCTTGTGTTTTCAGTAACTGTGTCCGTATTTGATTCCAGCAACATGCATCTGTTTTGTCCGAGTCTTTCTATGATGACCACATTGTATTTTGTCTTATTTGCATGTCTCTTTTAAAATTGATACAAATTATAAGTTGTATTGACTTTTAATTGACTAAATAAATATATACAATAGCAAACAACTTTTCCCCTTCTCTTTCTGACCTGTATTTGTGAAGGAGTGTCTAACATAACCAGTTCCCATTAAAAGACTAAATCTAACTATTGAAATAAAGAACATTTACTTAAAACTTGGTTAATATCAAGATTGATTATTTTTGTGGCCTGTCTGATGGCTCCATCTGTTGGTGAAATGTTGATCCATTATAATCAAGCCATTAGTTGCATCTCTGTGCTTTAGATGGCGCCATTAAAACTGAAATATTAGGATGCAGCATTGAGAAAATAATAGAAACACATATTGACATTCATATACACTCAAATTCTATATAAATGTAAAAATAATTTAACCTAACGCAAAAATGTAATGTGTGTAAATCTGACGATTGTTAAGAAAGATGTTTTATATTGTGACATTCATTAATATAGTGTAATGCAATATACATTCATAACGAATATTTTCTGTATGTACAATAACGTTCACAACTTTTGATTTTGTAATAAAAAAACAAAAGTTAAAAGCTACATATGTTCACCAAGCCTGTATTAATTTGTGCAAAAATAGTAAAAACAGTAATATTATGAAACATTATTGTAATGTGTTATTTTGCTATTGTAAATTTAATTTAAGTAATCCTATGATTGATCATAGCAAAGCTGAATATCCAGCCTTCAGTGACTCACGATCCTTCAGAAATATTATAATGTTGATGATTTAATGCACATGAAAGATTATCAACGCTGAAAACAGTTGTGATGCTTAATTATTATTATTTTTTTGAAACCTTAATCATTTTTTTCAGGATTCTAGGATTAAGTTCAAGAGAACAGTATTTATTTAAAACTAACGTTTTTTGTAACATTATAAATATATTAATGTTGCTCTGATCAATTTAATGCGTCCTTGCTTTAGTCAAGTATTAAATTTTTTTTTAAGAGGCAAATTTACGTACTTTATTTAATCTGTTGTATAGACAGGTATTATAGGTTTTATCAAATTTTTTCAGACGCAGTGAGAGTTTGGGACAAGTACAACAAACCGCTCCACCTTAAGAGTCCGGAAATATCGGTCCTCCTTTAGCAAACAAACACGAGAAGGCTCGTTCTTCCTCATAGAGTGACGAAACGCACGCTGATTGGAGTTCCACTGGTGATATGCTAATGAAGGGGCGGGCTCGTCGAATGAGTAGGTGACGTCAACTCTCATTCCGCATAGAGTCAAACAAACATGGCGACAGAATGCAGCGGGAAAGGGTACACGCTAACTTTAATGCTGTTCTTTTGGAGTAGAGTCTGTGCGAACAGAGCGGAAACCTGGGGGAGCGACAGCCAGATCCTCGGCATGCGGTTGGAGAGGAGCGACAAGCCCGCCACGACCACTGATGATGGGATCATACAGGTGACCGAGGAGAGCGACATCCTGCTCCGGTTCTACGGGCTGCAGATCAGCAATGACACCTGGGAGCGGATTAAGTTCGTGGATCAGAGCGAGGTCAGCAGCTCTGACTTCAACAGGACTTGTGCTGACTTCACCAAAGACATCACCATGAGGACTAGTATGAGTGTCAACAGTCAGGGGACCTCTGGGTTGCTCTGGGTCAAGATTAAAGCACTTCGGAAAAGTGAGTCCCACAGGGATTATGGGCTGTGCATCAGACACAGCCAAGATGGGAAGTGGTACCTGCTGGGAGAACATGATGGGAGGTTGCGTGTGGTGGAGGAGAAGAAGTCCCTGCTTCCCATTTGGTTCCAAATCATCTTGATAGGCTGCCTCCTGGTGCTTTCTGGGATGTTCAGTGGTTTAAACCTGGGGCTCATGGCTTTGGATCCCATGGAGCTGAGAATCGTGCAGAGTTGTGGCACGGATAAAGAAAAGAAGTATGCACGCAAGATCGAGCCCATCCGGAGGAAAGGAAACTACCTGTTGTGCTCGCTTCTCCTGGGGAACGTGCTGGTCAACACCACGCTGACCATCCTGCTGGATGACCTCATCGGCTCGGGTCTGGGAGCCGTGGTGGCGTCAACCATCGGCATCGTCATCTTCGGGGAGATCGTTCCTCAGGCGCTCTGCTCTCGCCACGGTTTGGCGGTGGGAGCCAACACCATCCACATCACCAAGTTCTTCATGCTCCTGACCTTCCCGCTGTCCTTCCCCATCAGCAAACTCCTGGATTGCGTGCTAGGCCAGGAGATCGGGACCGTGTACAACCGAGAGAAGCTGGTGGGGATGCTGAAGGTGACCGAGCCGTACAATGACCTTGTGAAGGAGGAGATGAACATGATCCAGGGAGCGCTGGAGTTGAGGACTAAGACGGTGGAGGATATCATGACTCCGCTCAGCAACTGCTTCATGATCAACAGCGACGCCGTCCTGGACTTCAACACCATGTCGGAGATCATGGAGAGCGGATACACGCGCATTCCCGTTTACGAGGATGAACGGACCAATATCATGGACATCCTCTTTGTGAAGGACCTGGCGTTCGTGGATCCAGACGACTGCACTACGCTGAAGACCATCACCAAGTTCTACAACCATCCGGTTCACTTTGTGTTTCACGACACCAAGTTGGATTCAATGCTGGAGGAGTTTAAAAAAGGTTGGTCAGTTTTTGTCAGGTGCGCAGCATCAGGTGCAGGTGTATCAGCAGTGATGCCACTTTTAGAGAGTTTGTGGTTAATTATCTTAATTAATTAGTCCCGTTCCTACTCGCATCCTCTCTCTCAATGAGCCTTTCTCTCCTCCGCTGACCGTCAAGGTCAGTGGTTGGCAGTCTTCTCTTTCTTCTCTTCTGTTCTCTCTCCCACACACACACACACACTTTCTTTGAATGGGTTGCTTTCCTGAAGCCCAGGAATTCGACATGAAATAATCTATTTTTTTAATAAAATCATCAGTGCATTGTCATTCCTGAAAATTGCAAACGCCGGTCAAAGAGCAGTGTTGTTTTAGTATTATTAATTTACTGGTTTTATTAGCTACTGGATTATATATATTTTTATATATATATATATATATATATATATATATATATATATATATATATATATATATATATATATATATATATATATATTTTTTTTTTTTTTTTTTATATATATATATATAATAAACATTCATAAATAAATAAAAAATATATACATTTATTAATTTTTATTTATATATATATATATATATAATTATAATTTATTTATTTTTTATTTATTTAATGGTTTTTTTATGTGCATTGTCATTTTATGTTGTTTATTATATCACAATTTAGCTTTAACTTCCTTTTATTTCAATTAGTATTTATCTATTTTAAATGAGTAATTTTAGTGCTTAAACTTTTGTCACTTGCCAAGAGAAGAACATTTCTCATTTTCTTTTCGTTCTTTATTTCAGTTTACTTCAAAATAGTGTTATGATTCGCACTCTTAATTAGTAATTTTTAGTTGCTTTATTTTACTTTATTCACTAATAAAGAAAACAAATTGTTTTCTGTCATATATATATATATAATCTTATCCCTCCACCCATTGTTTAAACAATTAATTATATTATTAACGTCATTAAGATTAGTCAATATGAAACATCTTAGGTTTTTAAAATCATTTAACGTCAACTTCAGTTAAATATATTTAACAGCAACTATCTACATACAGTATAATCTTTTTATCCATATTAATCACATCCAGCAGTAATTTAGATGAAAAACAAGAGATAATCCCACATTCAAAAAACTCAAACATGTAAATCCTGGTTATCAAATGCATAACAGTGTGAGACTTCATGAGTACATCATTCATCAACATTGATCTTCATAGTTATAATACTATTACATTTTGTAAAAATCAGGCGTTAATCCTACTAGAAAAACTGAAAAAATTCATTATTTGTGCCATTAGGAACCAGGTGACTTCAATTCATAAATCCCAAATGCTTCTCATGTCAATAATTATTTCTGTCACCTCCTCGATGTGATCCTAAGACTTCCTCTATATCTATACGTTTCAGTTGTTTAATATTATGTCCCAGCTGATTGAAATATCTAGCTACTGTTAAATCTTGACGTCTAATACTTAATTTATGTTCATTAATCTGTAATTTAAAATTGTCGTGATGATTTTCCAATATACATAATATACATGCTAGTGCGTGCCAGGGCCGGTCCCGTTCCCACTGTCACTTCCAGGACTTGATTGGGGCCACATTGGGGCTTCCACGGGGTCAACGCCCAGGGGTTTTTGGCCCGCCAAATAATCAATAATCCAAAGTGGGCAAACTGGGGCTTTGAGGAGTGAAAAGATGCAATTTACCTGAGTCTGGAGAGTGTCAACACCGTTGCTCATTTCCCATATTATTGTAATTGTCTAGCAGATAACCTCAACATTTTGAACCATTTCAGCTTAAATGGGGATTCTGGTCACTTTTTGAGGCAGAAATATATTTATATACAATGCTAAAGGCTATTTATGCTAACTATCGGAATAATATATACACATCCTGTATATATATCTATATCTTGTAGCTCAATCACTAGAGCATTGGTGTCTGCAACGCCAAGGTCATGGGTTCGATCCCAGGGAAAGCAAGAACTGATTCAATGTGTTCCTCAAATGCAATGTAAGTCGCTTTGCCACTAGCATCTGCCAAATGCATAAATGTAAATATATTATTATATTTGTGTATTTATTTGCGTTCATGTTTTATCAGTCTCTTCCCTTTGCTTTTGTTGATACCAGACTTGTCGTATGTCATAAACATGCACTCTGGTTTACTCATAGATAACTCCTGTTCTTTCTCTCCGGCTGAAAGGATAACCGTATAGTGAACAGGGAGCGATCACTCAATCCTCTTCAGATCGCAATCGTCACGTGATTTCGTGGAAAATTCATGGAAATGCTCAGACTTAAATCTTTTGGACTTAAAAGCCTCAATGGAGTTGTTTTGTGCCCGACAGTGGAAAAGCGGCTAATTAATCCACCTTTAATTGATAGTTTTGATGTCATTAGTAACAAGACATGAGGTTATTGCATTCGATATCTTAGTTGATTAACTGCGGTTAATACATGAACTCTGGGAAAGGACGTGAAAGCAGACATTTGTAGTTTGGGTCCCGAAGCTTTGCCTAAAATACTTGTTTATAAAATAACAAATAACTGTTGTTTATTCTAGTGAATTTAGCGAGCTTGTTGCATAAATTAGCCAATAAATTAAGACTGGGTCTAGTTAGGGCTAATCTCTCAGTTTATAACAATCTACCTATATTTATTAATAGCCAAGTTATTACCAGCCGTAAAGAAGTAAATTAGATTTGAATGCACTCGTCACGTGTTTGTTGTCATCATAATAACCATGGCTAATAATAGAGAAGAACCTGTTATCTTATCACTGCTTGTGCATGTTTACTGATTTGGAGCTTGAACTTCTTAGTGTGCTGGAGTTTATACTTCCATCTTTAGCATCCATTTAAACATAGCCAATTTAAAATGACATTGTAATGACTGATCATTTGCCTGTAGTCTAGGATAATTTGTAACTTTAGCATTAATTATTGTGCTTGTATATTCTTTCCGCATTAATGTAACAAGACCGATTTGACACAGATTAGTGCTAAATTGCTTTGGATTAGAGTTGTCTTAATGATTATGGTAGGCAATAGTATTAGAGGAATTTGAACGGATAACATGCCTTAACGAAGCTAGAAATTGAGTTCACTGTTAATTGAACTTTGTTTTCCTGTGCAGTGGATATCTTTGAGATTATGGTTATCAGAAAGGAACCACAGACTTATGGTTCTGTTGATATCAGGCATGCACCTTATGTCTCCTACAGACTTTGGCAATCCTATAGGATTCTTACAAGTTACACTTTACAAGTAATTGACATGTATGTTGACTTTATGATGAGGACACCTATTGAATCGTAGGCTAGATGCAAGTTAGTATAGAAGAGTAAAACATCATCAACACACGTTAGTGGAAAACAAATAGAGCAATTCTTGCAAGTGGAGCTTGAGCCAAGTACAGTTGAACCCGGTTATGTCGCCCGCCTAAGGGTTTGCCAAAAAGCGTTGAGATAACCGAAAACCAATATGGCGGCAATATCTTAACATGTGCTTGAAATTTCTTGATGTACATGATGTGAATTACTAAATGAGAATGTAGTTGCAGGTGTTTTTGCATGTACAGTAGTACCTCAAGATACGAAAGGCTCAACTTACGAAAAATCCAAGTTACGAAAGCAAAGACGAAAATTTTTACTGCTCTACATACGAAAAGTTTTCAAGATACGAAAGGTTTCTGAAAGTCAGAGATTCGCCCCATAACAATTTTAAAACTCGCGCCGCACGCCGCCATCTTAGTTATAGTAGACTCGCCAGCATCCTCCTGCTCTCCCATTGGTTCCTGATGCTAGCCAAGCCATGAGATCCTTCTCTCTAATTGGACAGCATCCCTCCCATCATGCATCTTCTATACGTACGTGCTGGCGTGCTTTAGCTCAGCCACTTCGCACCCCAAACTTTACTTTTTTTGTGTTTTCGTAAAGTTAAGTGTACGTACGTACGTTATCTGCCGTTTGTCCTCCTCCTCTGCCGCCACTTTCGGAGATAGCCTCACTCGAAAGGTAAGCTTCGACGTTTTACGTTATTTCATTGTTTATAGGTCAATTTAGCTTTATTATGAAATTTAATGGGGTGTTTTTGGAGGGGTTGGAACGGATTAGCCATTTTACATGTAAAATGTGTTCCAAGATACGAAAAACTCATTATACGAAGGCCGCCTCGGAACGGATTAATTTCGTATCTCGAGGTACCACTGTACATGCAGAGTTGCCGCGATTTGTTTGATGAAGCGATCGGCATGCTGTAAAAATGTACACACACTGTATATGTTTGCTAACAACAAAAGGCATATGTGCACCAACTAACAGCACAGATTTACCAGAATACAATAAAAAACACCTTCCATTCTCCATACAAACCTTTAATTATATTCTCCAACATTGCAAACACAATGATCGCTCACAAAGTCACAAAAAACGTGTTCGTTTTTACAAAAAGCTGTTCCGAGTCTCATAGGTATCCAAAACTGTGCACATTTGAGTCTTCAGCCATGAATCCACTTGCTCCTGTTGAACAAGAGAAGACAATGTTGTGCCTCTTTTTGAAACGATCCAGCTGTCATTGGAGTGAGCGACCGTACGGACCGTGATGCTCGTGCAACATGAACTCGGCGCATGCGCAGTGAACTCGGTACTATCATTAGTCACGAGGATCCAGATAACTGATGTGAAGTGGCGACTTTGTCCCTCTTTTGTGCTCGAGATATCAGGGTTCAGTAACAGAAGAATCAACATAACCAATAAGAAAATGCAAAGACAATGAGGGAGTTTGGCGGTTCCACTTCAAAAACGTCGACTTAATAGGGTTGGCGAGTTAACCGAGCTCGAGATAAGTGGGTTCCGCTGTAGTTTTAAATTTTAGCACCATGTTGCATTTTTATTGGTTAGTCAGTAGATGAAGGTCGTAGCTGCAAACACACTGTTAGATGATCATGACTAATTTAAACTGTCGGAAAATTAATGCAGTTATCTTTGGTGAGCAAGACAATGACAACGGCCATCTTTGAATCTCAATCACTATACGATGTAGGATCACCGAATCGCCACGGTTGATAAAAATCACAGGAAGGCAGGCAGTTTGAATTGTGAAGACCAGGTAATATACTAGTTAGCAGTGAGCAGAGGCGACTGGCTGCTATAGACTCATTACAAGAAAACAAAGTGGTGTTGCGACGCCTGATCCGAAGCACTTCCTCTGGTTTAAGCAGAAGTCTTTTCTTGCTTCACTTACTATCCATCATATAAACCCAAACCATTGTATTTCTTTCCTCATCCACTTGTCTTCTTAAAAATACCAGCACTTCTTGCACTGCTGCCCAGTGTTTGTTGGCGATTGGATGAACGTTTAAGAGTTAAAAGCAATGCAATAACCACAATGAATGGCTGATTCTTAAACATGCACTCAGTTAATTTTAGTTTATGTTTACAATGAGTTTAGTCATTGGATTTCCCCACTAGTTTTGACGCATTTCTGTCAAACCTGTGCTTTGTTTTGTTGTTTTGGTCCGTGATTAGTGTTGCTTAGTGGATTTGGCCAGCTCTGTGACGGTATTGTCATGTCATAAGCCTCTCTGTATGCTAGTAGGATCACGGTCTCTGTGTTTCTCTGTGCATGCATTCATGACTACAGTGTCACAAATACTTCTCTCTTCCTATCCTTCACTTCCTGTCATTTGTTGATTAGGAGTGCTGACCGAGCAAACGCTACGTGTTTGTACATGTTTCGGATCCCAAGAAGGAAAGACTCTGTTGACGGAGGAGAAGATGATTTGGATGGCTCTAGGTCAAATGTCAAAGCCTCACTTTCCATACACTTAATTACATAAACATGCAATATTCTCGAACAGTGCTTAACCTTTTAGAGTGGCGTAGACTCTGAAGCATTAACTTACAGCATTTAACTTCTAGAAATACATGCTGAGTTTTAAATATTTTGAGAAATAGGGGTAGAGTTTTGTTCGCATACCCTCTCTGTCACCTCACGTACCCCAGTTTGAGAACCACTTTTCTACAGAACACAAAGATATTTTTGATGAAACTACCATGTTGATGCTTCAAAAAGTTAATGAAGAGATTGTAAAACTAATCCATATGCATAGAGTAGTTTTGTCCAGATTTTCTGAAGAAACTCACATTTAGAGATCTAGTACGATCATCACATTTAAGTAATGATCGGCGATCTTAAACAGAAGCTCAATCGAACATGCGCGAGAACAAATCTCATTGTTTCTCGCTGAAGCTCAAACGTGAGAATGTACCTCATTGGGAGGTTCTTTTTACCACCCGTTTGTATGTCAATAAAAGCTAAATTCAGACTATTCGTCATATAAAGTGATTGTGTCTCTTTTCCAAAAATTTAGACTAAACTGCTCATGTGATATGGATTAGTTTAAGTGTCAAAGGGTAGTTGCGGAGCTGTCAAAAGAGACAGAAAGCGCTTATTTAATTTATTTAAAGTTCTTAAAAATAGTTATCAAATAAACATTTTATGTGTTTTTATTACCGATTTTTAATTGTTTTTATAGTATTTAATCTTTTATACTTGACTGTTGATCTAAAGATGCATTATTGAAATGACATTTGATAATTGGTGAAAGTTGTATATCTATATTTGTCATCAAGTTAGTATTAACGCTATTGCTCTTTCATTACTTCAACAGATAAATGGTTGTTTATTAGTGCTGTCAATCGATTAAAAATAACAAAACAATTTAATCATGTTTCTGTAATTTATTGTTATTGATAAAACATTGAAAGTTTTTAATCTATTTTTATATTGTAATAGTTTCACATTTAATGTAGACACAACACAAAGACTAATATATATTTTAAATATTTAATTGCATCACTGATACCAACATTGCAACTGATGTCTCTATGGAATAGATTTTTTTCGTTAATTTTCGCCATTATAGGCATTCAGCACTACAGCATAATAGAAAACTAGCTTTTTAACATTTATTTTAAATAGTATAGCAACTATTAACTATGTAAATTTCAGGGCTAGAATTACAATTTTTTTAGGGCAAGGCAAGTGTTGCCTTGGACAGAGCTAATATTTTGGGGGCATTAAGGCAAGTTGGAGGGGCACCAAGGCAAGTATTGCCCTATGAAAAGGGGCACCAAGGCTACTTCAGTTTATCGTCGAGTTTTAATGTAATTTCATGTCCTCTTCATTTATTATGCATTTATACAGTGGAAAGTAATCTTAATCTGTTCTTGCAGCACCACAACCCATTTCAGTAAATTTCCAATCATAAAATGAACCCCCCGTCATTACACTGCAGTTGAAAGTGTTGACGTGGGAGTGGACACGTTAGAAACAATAGCCGATAAATTCGTTGGCGGGTAAATAAACGCATGAAGAAGGAGGGGCTAATAACATTATTATGGGATGCGTTTTTGAACCTCGTGTCTCGTAAAACTTACGAAGTGAGAACTGCGCCCTTCTCTACTGCGCAAGTGGCCAGTGACAAGGTAAATTTTCGCGGCAGTGTCGGTATTCGTCACTTGCTTTGTCATTCGTACTTACTCGACAACCTCCGGCAAGCTTCGGAAGATAGTTCGTCAATATTGCGGCGACATTGTCACATAATTATACTCGTAGAAAATGACGAGATGATCCGAGTTTTGCTTTAAATTAATGAACAAAGGGGAAAATTCAACAATAGGTACTTGTGTTCGTTGTTAACATGCAATTTTATTTTATAATAAATGAGGGCACTGATGCAAAGAGGGAGGGCATCCACGGCAACAATGTTGCCGTGGATATTGGCATTATTCTGAGGGCATTACGGCAAATAAGGAGGGCAACCACGGCACGTGCCGTGATTGCCGTGGTGTAATTCGAACCCTGAAATTTAAAGCAATCCTCACTTTAACCCATAATAATAAATATCACATTTCCCTGCGCCCTTTAATATATTAGGGCGTCTTTTTTTCTTCTTCGATTGGCCCAGTCAGACCAGTTGAGATTTTACACGCCCTGTCAAAAAGACTCATGCAATCTTGTAAACAGTGCTTTAGGATTTTCAGGCAGGTCTAACCGGTAGGAAGTGTACAGAAATTGAATAAAGTTATCAAACACTTTTGTTCTTATTATAGCTACAAATGTTATTCACTCAAGAGCAGTGATTTAAAAAAAAAAAGTTCTTGGATTATCCTCAATGACAGCGCGTTTATTAGGTTGCTGTCACTTTAAGAACTGACGCACATGATGTGGATCTGATGCATGTTTTCTAACAACTCTAATTTGTTTAACTCTTTTAAGCGTGATTGCTAGTGTTGCATATCAGAATTATGCATTATAGTTTTCATAATGTTTTTTGGTAAACATTTGAAGCGAATGTAAACATTTATCAGTCATGCAGACACATGCACAGTGCTGACAGATGTTGAGTTTATATGGCACTGTGATGAGTTTCAGAAACTGACCCTCAGATGAGAAACCGCATATGCAACTAAAGATGGCATGTGCAATTACAGATGCAGTGTACTCGTCCCCACTGGCGTCTTTAATCGCATGACTCGGATTAGCTCATTTGGATGAGGTCAGTAATGTCCTGTTTCTGTGAACATGCTCTTCAGTGTAAGAACATTCGGGATACGCATGGATCAAACTTCTAAAGATATCGGAGAAATGTTTTTGCAGATTAAAAATGATTTAATGTTATGATTTGAGTCTTATCATTACAAGTCTCATAGAAATCCTCAACAGTCAGGGCTGATGTCACATCGTTCACGTCATGTGACGAGCGAGAACTTGCATATGTCATGTTCGGATCTAGTTGTTAGTTATGTGATTCATTCTAAGTTGATCAATTAGTCATTTCAATTACCAAAGTTGTTTATAAACTAAACTGTATTTTCATGTAACATTAACTTTTATGACAGACACAATTTTCAACATTTATCTGATTGTTATTGTTTTATTATTAAATAGTTTATATGTTAAGCATTATTAGGGTTTAAAATAATGTTTTCTATGTGAATATATATATTAAAATGTCATTTATTCCTGTGATCAAAGCTGAATTTTCAGCATCATTCCTCTTCATTGTCACATGATTTTTCACTAATCTTTCTAATATAATGATTTGTTGCTCAAGAAATGTTTATCATCATAACGTTGAACTTGAAAACAGTTATGATGTTTAATATTTTGTAAACTGTAATAAAACATTTTGCAATTTAACATTTTTGTAAACTGTAACATAAAAAGTTGAAATCATTATACATTTCTTCGATCAGTTTAATAATGGATCTTTGCTGAATAAAATTGGTAAAATTAAATATTAAAACATAATAAAATAATGTAAATTATTGTTATTTATATATATATTATATTATAACATTATATTATTATTTATATATATATATATTAGACAATACAATATTATTTTAAAATGTGTAAAAAAATGCAGAATGATCAGGAGTGTCACATATGACTGAATATGGATTTTATTTGATGCTGAGAGAAAGGTTGAGAAGTGTAGATGTGTGTTAAAACAGAGTGTGTCAGTGGGTGAGTGTGTATTTTGGGCTAGTAGAGGCATGCATTTTCTCAGAATACACATCGCAGCATCAATCCACGTACTCAAAGTGTGTGAAACGGTTAGATGAAGGATTTGGTCTCCTTTCCGAGAGCCTACAGTGTTCTGATTGGTCAGATGACTCTGTGTGTTTGACTCGTATCTAAAACAAAACGGCTGAATTTAAATCTGAATTTCAGCTCCAGAGTCTTCCTCAGTGCTTGATACGCATTCAAACTCCATTTATCATGCATTTTCATCTTTGAAACTTTGTAGACCTTTTACATTCACAACTATATTACACACTGCATGAAAGGTAATATCTGAAAAAGCATTATATGATTTTCTTTTAAAGTGCATTATTTTATTACTTCTCCATATTTGGGAAGAGGTTGTACTGTTTTTATATACATACATATTTACATTTATGCATTTATCAGACGCTTTTATCCAAAGCATTTCTGAGAAAATGTTTCATATTTGGAGTCCAGCTGCCTTTAAAAGTTAATGATTTTTAAACCAAGCAAATGTTGTTGTTTTAGTATGTTAATCCACATTAAACCTAGTCTTTATAATGGTTTACTAAAGCTTAATGTTACACTGGATTATGGCCTCATTGGTTGTTCATAGACAATGTGTGATCAATAAAGTGTTTGACGATTGAAGTGTTTCAGGTTCAGAATGAGTGTCATGAATGTATAGTATTTCCTATTAAATGTTGATTTGATGTTTACCTGAAGCCACATGCTCCAGTTGTACAGGACGAAGAGTTTCTCTTGTGCCGTTGTGATTTTTGGCTCAATGGTTCCTTTGCAGTGTAATGCAGACTCACTGAGACATCAGCTGTCGGAGATTTGTGTTCCTGACTTTACGCTCACACTTGCTCTAGAATCTTCTGCATCACTCGATTACAGGCTGGTTTAGTCTGCATGCACCACACAGGCTTTATTAACTTCGTCCTGACACATTACGAACAGTGAGATGGTAGATAAGGTGGCAAGCTTTAACCCTTCATTCCCTCTCCACTAACTGAAAATACCTTGTTTTTACCATGCTTTGTTTAGATGTGGTACCATATAGAGTGTTTTTGTAATACGATGCCATCTTTGACTTTGAAACGTGTTATAAGCATTTACATTTCTGCATTTATCCAAAGCGACTTGCATTGCATTCAAGAAACACATTGACATTCTTATCAGTTCTTGCTTTCCCTGAGAATCGAACCCATGTCCTTGATGTTGCAAGCGCCACTCTGTATGCACAGTTTTTGGATAAAGTCTCTTATGCGCACCAAGACTGCCTTTATTTGATCAAATACAGTAACAGAAAACAGTAGAGCGTAGCGCTTGCAATGCCAAGGTCATGGGTTCGATTCCCAGCAGCCATTACTCAAGCCTTCAAGAAATCATCATAATATTATGATTGGATACTCAAGAAACATTTATTTTTGGTTGTGCTGCTTAATGAATGAGTGATCATTTGATCTATACAAGTCTTCATTCTTGCAGAATTTAGCGATTATGATTTTGAACTTTTTAATGTTACTGTACCTTTAAATAGCAAGTAAATGTAATGATTTTTCATGTCATGCTGATTGCAGTAAAATCTTGCTCATGTCATTGTTCAACGGTCTAAACTTCTATGGTAGAAGATGGGAAGTGTTTTTGTGGTTTTGGACGAGACAAGTTGTTGAAATGTTTTGTAACCTAAGATGCTGGATTATGTTTTGCAATTCACTGTTTTGGCTCCTTATGTCAGTGCAACTGGGTGTTATGTCTGCACAACTTCTGGATGTTTGTTTTGATGAGCAAACGCTTTAGGATTTCCTGGCTCTTTGTGTGCTGAATGATCACAATAGACGTCTTTTAAACTGTGTGACCCCTAAACGTTTTCCTGTTTGTTCATGACAGTATTTATGAAGAAACGAGATGAAGTAAGCGCCGCATTCTGCGTTTTATCTTTCCATCGCTACGTTGAGCAATAGCATTTAACATATCATGGTTTCTTGGTATGTCTGTGTGTGTGTATGTATGTGTATGTATGTGTATATATGTATATGTGTGTGTGTGTGTGTGTATATATATATTTATTTATATATAATATTTTTTATTTGGAATATTTTTATATATAATATTTATTTTGAATATTTTTTATATATATTTATTTTGAATATTTTTATATATATAATATTTATTTTGAATATTTTTATATATATAATATATATTTTGAATATTTTTATATATATAATATATATTTTGAATATTTAATTATAATATTTTTTATTTTGAATATTTTTTATATATAATATATATTTATAATATTTTATTTTTATATATATATATATATATTTATTTATTTATTTGGGACTTTCTCACTGTATTATCGCGACACCTGTGGGAATTTCTGCGCAATACCAGCAGTTCTGCGCTGAAATTATAATTAGGATTAATCGCAAGTTTTCTGAGTTGATCTGATTAATCGTTATCCTTTGCAGGTAAATCACATTTGGCGATTGTTCAGAAGGTTAATAACGAGGGCGAGGGAGATCCGTTCTACGAGGTGCTGGGATTGGTCACTCTGGAAGATGTTATTGAGGAGATCATCAAATCAGAAATCCTGGACGAGTCTGACCTCTACAGTGAGTGGACAGTGTCTAATGAATGTGTTTTTAGTGTCGTTATGCCGTCAGGAAATCAAATCTTGACATTTCCCAACACAGATTTGTTGCACTTCCTCTTGTTGTGCTGCATCGTAAACAATTTCACGTGACTTCGCAGATTCAGCATTTTTGAGAGAAGCACAGATCATCATGTTCATGATGTTACAGTTTTTTTGTTACCAATGCATTTTTATTCAGGAATTAAGACTTCTGTTATGAAACCCTCAGTGTTCTGCTCATCTCAATTGCTTTTGTACGTTTGTTGCAGCTGATAACCGCAACAGAAAGAAGGTGGCGCACAATAAAAACAAGCGAGACTTCTCTGCCTTCAAACACGAGAGTGAGTCTAAAGTCAAGATCTCTCCTCAGCTGATGCTGGCCGCTCACCGCTTCCTTGCGTCAGGTAAACTATCAATCCCAGCATTCACCAGCCGTCTCCTTTTCTTGTCCAATGCTCACAGCTTCATTTTGCAAGTTTTATATTGTCACATCGGCATTTAATGGGAGTTAAATCTCTTTTTTGTCCTATTTGACCTGTAAAAGAAGAATTCTGCACATCTGTATTCAAGGCATTTTTCTCTTGCTGCTCTCGTTAACAATTATAAATCACTTTTAATTGTGATTATATGCAAAATTAATGGTAAGATTTAGTTTGGAATTGTTCAAATCTGTCCATTTCTTGTCCAATGGTCACAGCTTCATTTTGCAATTTCTACATTGTCGCCTGCTTCTCATTTGCATTTAATAATGTTTGACTTTTCAGTTTGTTAAATCTCTTTTTTTGTCCCATTTGATGTGTAAAAGAAGGCATTTTTCTCTTGCTGCTTTCTTTAACAGTTATAAATCACTTTTAAATGATTATATACAAATTCAATGATAGTTAAGATTTGGTTTGGATTTGTTCAAATCTGCAAAAAAAAAATGATTTGAATATTGACTTGGATAATAATTACTCGCGCAGTTTTTTGCCATGAAAAAATTAATAATTGACATGAATTTAACTAATTGAACCAACTAGGTAACACTGTACTTAGTTAATGTTATTTAACGGTTTAACTAACACTCAGCTTTGTTTATTACAGCGTTCATTCATTTCTTTTAACATTAATTAATAAAAATGCAACTGTGTGTTTGTTGTTCATTCATATTAACGGATGCAACTTTTAATTTTCCTATTAGTAAGTGTTAAAATTAACATTAGAAGTATTTTTCAATCTTACTTCAAGTTTCCTAATGTATTTCACTAACATTAACAAATGAAACTCTGCTGTAAAGTTCCACAAAATAACATGTTTAATCCTATTCTAAAAACTGACAATATGCATGTTAAATGAAGCAGAATGTCTTTAATTTGTACGTCTCTGTGTCTCTGCAGAGGTTAATTTGTTCAGTCCGTCTCTGATCTCAGAGAAAATTCTTCTGCGTATCCTTAAACATCCCGATGTGATCCAGGAGATCAAGTTCAATGAGAACGAGAAGAAAGCGGCGCATCACTACCTTTACCTGCGTGGCAAACCTGTGGATTACTTCATCCTAATACTGCAGGTACGGCACAGTGACCTGATTCCCAGCAGGCTCACGGCTTGCAGCCAGTTAGACGGACAAGGTGTTTTAATAAGCGCTTTAAGAAAACAGGCTTTGGCTTGCAGCGAGTGTGTGGTTGGCATTGCTTTCTGTCGCCTCACTCAAAACAACTGCTGGCTTACTAAACCATCAGGGCTGTATGGTGATGTTTGGGAACATCGATGACCCCGTTCATGTGATATTAAGCTGCGTTTTGGTCGATCGGATCACAAGAGGACGACAGGTGTAAACGGGCGTAAGAGCTTGTCTACTTCCAGGTAGTCAAAAACACATTCAACCGAATTGCTTTCGTAGTGTAAACGCTCATGTGATCGGATGTAGAACACAGACTCTCTGCTTACTGACTTAATGCATAATAAACGTTATGGGAAGCACACTAGTTTGGTTTGAAGACGAAAAACGTATCAAGCACAGTGTTCTCTCACCATTCCTGATTTTTAACGCTCACTGTGGTCTTGCGTCTGTCAGAGCTGAAACGAAAGCTGCTGCTCTCTGTGTGGTTGTTCTGTAGTTTAGTAGCATTCAAATTGCCTGAGCTTATTTTGTCCATTAGATCAAAAGATATAAAACTCACGTTTACCCACCCATAGAGCCTCCCCTTGAAGGAGTCAAGACAAGTTGACACAAGAGACGGATTAAAGCTCCAGGTGTAAACGGGTATGTCTGTTTGTGATCTGATCGACCAAAACTCCTCTTAATACCAGGTGTAAACTGGGCTTAAATGTCTTCAGGCCAGCTGAACGTCTGTGTTGTGTCCTATGACCTGATCAGAAATTATTTCACAGGACCTCAGAAGAAGGTTTTACTTTTAGATGTATAAGTTTTGATCATAAGTTGCTGTTTTTTTAAAATGGTTACAAGATTTGTAAAAAAAAAGCCCCTTTTGCTCATCAAAGCTACATTTATTTGATCAAAAATGCACTAAATATTATGGAATATTATTACAATGCAAATATTTGAATACGTTTCAAAATGTAATTTATTTTTTAATTGTAATGTAATTTTCAGCATCATTATTCCAGTTTTCTGACTCACATGATCCTTCACAGATCAAATTTTCTGTTATCATTAATGCTGGAAACTGCTTAATATTTTTGTGAAAACAAAATCAGGAGAAATCTTTGAGTTAAAGGTTCAAAAGAACAGGGTGGATTTAGAATATAAATATTTTGTAACATTTATAAAGGAAGTTACTGTCACTTTTGATCAAAATCAAGTTTCTTTGCTGAATAAAAGTGTTAATTAAGTCTTTAAATAAAATCTTACTGATGTCAAACCTTTGAACAATAGTGTAAAAATTTGATAATTTTAGTTATCAAAATTATTGATAACTAGCTGCTGACAAATCAAGCTGATATGGATAATTGTGTCCCTAATTCATTTCCCTTCAAGATAATAGAGTAGATTTAAAGATTCATGAAAAGGTTGTACTTTTTGATAAATGTACATGTACCAGTTTCTGAGAAGAATTCAAAACAGAATCTACAATTTAAGAAAAAAAAACACTAAAAAAGAGGCTGTTTCTATGTGTTTTGAATCTTTTTTTTTTAAGACAGAAAAGGTATCTTGTCTTGACCTCAGTCCTCTGGTCTGCCATGAGCTCAAGAAAGGCGTTCCAAAAAAACATTTTGCAGCTGTTTTGTATAAAGAAATGGGCCAAAATGTAACTAACTATTGCACAATTGCAGTAAAGTAGCAATAAAAAGAATTTTGAGGTTATTGCCAAAAAGCAAGTGTATCTGCGAACGCTTTCTCATTCACCAGCATGGTGATTTTACACTGTTAAATAGTTCATCTACGATTTTTGGAGCTTTTCATGTGCAAAATCCAGATGATTTTCTAAGTGTAGAGTTGTACTTTTTTCCCACAGTGGAACAATCATCCGTCACGTACTCCTTCATTCATTCTCTTGGTCTCTATCTTGAATTTGTTGTTGTTATTATTGGCCTGTAAACAATGATTAGACCATTCAGTTCATGGTGGTTAAACATCACATGCACACCTCAACCTTTCAGTGAATTTCAGACCCCACACATTGCTGCTTCTATAATGAACGTTGAAAGCTATTCTCAAAATAACTGGGGGAAGAAACCACATATCAACACAATGTATCATCATGCCACTTTAGAGGTTCCTAATGTTGTTTTGGAGGTCTTCTACAATAGCATTTAAGATCAAAACAGCTTTTATTCTCATAATATACATTGCACATCGCCTCTTTTCTCACAGTGTCTGAGACACGGATCGATGAAGGATTCTGTCGTTGTGATTTGGTTTACCGCTTGCACTGTGTGTCATAAAATAATGAAAGGCTGCTTAATCACTGTGATGAAGTGACGCGAACAGTTACGATGCCTTCAGTTGTCATCATGCAAAGTGGATTTGCTTCGCTGCATCAGAGAGTAAGACTGGAACTAGATGAGTAAAGTTCGTCAACAAACTTTAAAGTTGGCTTTTGAAAGCCGGGCCCGAAAGTTTGAAGTAGTTTTAACAGCTTTTAGTTAGGGTTTGAATTAGTGTGAAAAAGCATGATGCTTGCAAGATTTAGCATGAATTAACATGTCGCTAGCAAGTTTTAACATTAATTAGCAAGTCGTTAGCGAGATTTAGTATGAATTAGCATGTCGTTAGCAAGATTTAGCTTTGACTAGCATGTCGCTAGCACGATTTTGTAAGCTTGCTAGCATGTCTCGGGTTAGTTGCTAGGGTTTGTCAGTTATAGATACATAGTGGATGAAGCTGAAATACTCTTTTAGAGTCAATGTAACAAAAGTGTTCACCCCCTCATTGAAAGCATAAGAAATTTTTCGTCTTTAAACTTAATTTTTCGGAATATCATAAGTCGAATCCGTTCGAAAAGATATAGCAACGCGAGTCAGAATATGTCGGAGGTCTGGGGCGAGTTTGGTGTTTGTAGCTTGAAAGCCCTCGGAGGAGATAGTGTTTAAAATTTTGCTAATAATAATAAACAGTAGATCAGTAAGTTGGCTCTCTCAAGCCAACTTAATTACTGACGACTCTTTTCAGCTGCTCAGAATCGATTCTTCCTTTTGAGAGACACTTTGATCGTAACTTTATTACGCACTGCATGAAAGGTAATATCTGTAAAAGCTTAACGGGGACGCTTTAAACTGTTGTGGCATTTACTCTTCTGAGTGTGTGAACTTTGTTTCTTGAACTGTCATGGAATTAACTTGTCAAGTTCAAGCTCTCCAGTTAAAATGTCTGAAGTCAGTTCACCGGTGTAGATTATTCACAGCGGGAAGGAGATTCATTAATAGATTATGAAGTGCACAGTAGCAGCAGTCTGAGGCAGTTAAATATGTCAGGCATCTGTTTGTGTGGCTTTTTATTTATTATTTAAAGCTGCTCAATGATGTGTTTGTTGGAAGCAGGAAGTGCTGTATTATTATGATTATTATTTAATACTTTGAGTGTGCTTGCAAGTAGACTTCCCAACATGGAGACCTTTCTTTCCTGGCAGCAGTTGAAGATGGCCTCCAGCCAGGCCTCAAGCTGAGTGACCTTCATCAAATGTTAATGCTGCTTTCTCTGAGGTGCGCTAAGCTTTGTGCTAAAGATCTTCTGTTACACTCCTGTCCTGTGCGTATGTGCTAAAAGGACTTGGAGTTTGTGTGGATTAAACGAGTGTATGTAGATTTTCCAGTGTAGCACAATCTGAAAACCTGACATCTGTACCCGGGTGACACAATTAAATAGTTATACACAAAATATAGATTTGGGTTTTAATATTTTAATATCTTTTGATCCCTATGAAAATGGCGCCATGAATGGCTGTGTGGAGCTCTCCGGTTGTTTTACCGTTTTTACATTTACAGTGGATACGGAAAGTATTCAGACCCCCTTAAATTTTTCACTCTGTTATATTGCAGCCATGTGCTAAAATCATTTGTTCATTTTTTCCTTATTAATGCACACTCAGCACCCCATATTGACAGAAAAACATAGAATTGTTGACATTTTTGTAGATTTACTAAAAAAGAAAAACTGAAATATCTTCTGTTCCCAAGTATTCAGACCCTTTGCGGTGACACTCATATATTTAACTCCTATTTAACCGCTTCTTCTGATCATCCTTGAGATGGTTCTACACCTTCATTTGAGTCCAGCTGTGTTTGATTACACTGATTGGACTTGATTAGGAAAGCCACACACCCGTCTATATAAGACCTTACAGCTCACAGTGCATGTCAGAGCAAATGAGAATCATGAGGTCAAAGGAACTGCCTGAAGAGCTCAGAGACAGAATTGTGGAAAGGCAGAGATCTGGCCAAGGTTGCAAAAAAAATTCTGCTGCACTTAAGGTTCCTTAGAGCACAGTGGCCTCCATAATCATAAAGTGGAGGACGTTTAGCACGACCAGAACCCTTCCTAGAGCTGGCCGTCCGGCCAAACTGAGCAATCGGGGGAGAAGAGCCTTGGTGAGAGATGTAAGGAAGAACCCAAAGATCACTGTGGCTGAGCTCCAGAGATGCAGTCGGGAGATGGGAGAAAGTTGTAGAAAGTCAACCATCACTGAAGCTCCACCAGTCGGGGCTTTACGGCAGAGTGGTTGATGGAAGCCTCTCCTCAGTGCAAGACACATGAAAGCCCGTATGGAGTTTGCTAAAAACACCTGTAGGAGTCTAAGATGGTGAGAAATAAGATTCTCTGGTCTATAACAAAGAGTGAAAAAATGTAAGGGGTTCTGAATACTTTCCGTATCCACTGTACGTTTATGCATTTATCAGACACCTTTATCCACAGCGGCTTGCTTTGCATTCAAGAAACACAATGACATTCTAATCAGTTCTTGCTTTCCCTGGGAGTCGAACCCATGACCTTGGCGTTGCAAGCGCCACGCTCTACTGTTTGAGATACGGCAAAGCAACTTTTTGTTAGTTTGTCAATACAGGCATGAAATGCTGAACAATTTCACCGGTTTTCGACTATTCTGACATTTGCTGGACATTTTAGCGATGATGCTGAAGCGCTCCAACAAGCATGAGAAGCAAACGGGCGACTAGTCAAGCTCAGATAGGGCGGCTTAAAAACCACGCTGTCTAATATTCTTCTGCCGAATATTCACTCCCTCCTGAACAAATGGGCAGACCATTTCTCTCGCTAAGAAATAAGAATTTTTCAAACTCTGCTGTTTCACTAAAACCTGGCTGAATGAAGTCATTCCTACATCTGCCAGACTTCCAGCTGTTCAGAGCGGATTGAGATGCAGAATAAACAGGGAAATCATGTGATGGTGGGACCTGCTTCTACATCAACGAAAAGTGGTGAGAAGATAATGTGCTGTCCCGATCTAGAAGCTTTTCTACTCTCCATGGGATTTTATCGTTGATTCTTGTGAGTGTTTACATTCCACCTCAAGCACGCATGTGCACGGCGCGGCAACATCTGGCTGATTAAATCGCAGACAGACCATTAATACCCGGGCCCTGTTATAGTCATTCTCGGGGGCTTTAATAAAGCAAAACTCTCTCGTGAATGGTCTAATTACTGTTGCATGTCCTAGCAGAGGCGGACCACTGTTACACCACAACAAAGGATGATCACGGTTTTCTTCATCTAATACCATCCTTTCCTGTAGTTCAATCAGCAGAGCATTGGCGCTTACAACACAAAGGTCATGGGTTCGATTCCAAGGGATTATTAGCATGATTAGAATATAAATGTGTTCCTTGAATGCAATCGAAGTCACTTTGTATAAAAGCATCTTCCAAATGCATAAATGTAAATATAAACCTGTTAGGACTGTAAAAAGATGGACTAATGAAACCGAGCACTCTCAAGCCTGTTTCGAATGCACTAATTGGATTGTTTTTAAGGCTGCTGCCATCAACCTGGACGAGCTCACGGATTCTGTAACATATCAGTTTCTGTGAGGATATGTCAATCTCTTCCAGGACTGGTTTAACTTACAACACTGACCATGGTTCACTGCAAGACTCTGAAGAAGATCCAGCAATGGGGACAGACTCTTGTTTAAACGGTCCAAATACACACTGACATCAGAGTCGCCTAAGGAACTATTTTGAAAAGCTGAGAAACCAGTTTTCAGCCAACGACCCTGCATTAATGTGGAAAGACCTGAAAGACATTGCTAACAACAAGACACCTTCCCCCAGCACTGAGAATCAACAACTGGCCAACGGTTTGAATGAGTTTTATTGCCGGTTTGAAAAATCCTCTCACAGCTCATATCTGTTCTGATCTTCTCTCCATACACCCGTCATTCACCCTCTCCCCCCGCCTGCACTTGAAGATGTGTGTGTGTGGTCTTCCGGAAACAGAAGACATTTACATTACATTTCTGCATTTGGCAGACGCTTTTATCCAAAGTGACTTGCACTGGAATCGAACCCATACCTTGGCGTTGCAAGCACCGCTCTCTACTGTTAGAGCGTCAGGAAAGCTAAGACAATGAAAGCACTTGGTCCAGACGGCGTTACACCAGCCTGTCTGAGGCCCCGTCCACACGGAGACGCGGATCACTGCATCCGCATACATTTCTTATCGGATTGGGGCTCCGTCCACACGCATCCGGCGATTTTGGGAGACTGAATCCGCTCACTTTTTATACCGGGTCCTAAAGTGGAAAGATCTGAATCCGACACCCTTGCGGACTCGTGTGGACGGCCAATCCGTATATTTTTTTGTTTACCGATGATGTCATCACATCACGTATCGGCTGCGTCACAGTAACAGCAACAGTGTTGCCAGATTGGACTGAAGATTCCAGCGCAGCTACAGCTTAAAACCCTCCCATTTAAAAAAAAAATACCAGCCCAAAGAGCATACTCTCATAAATAATGAAAATGTTGAGC
The DNA here is from genome assembly GCA_037043235.1 of Rhodeus uyekii. NCBI lineage: Eukaryota > Metazoa > Chordata > Actinopteri > Cypriniformes > Acheilognathidae > Rhodeus > Rhodeus uyekii. The sequence continues at coordinate 1,793,541 of JAWRVZ010000051.1, forward strand.
GATTTTATGCATCAAAAACCATCCCAAATTTTATCAACCAGCCCAATGCATTTTTTCCCGGTCGGACGTGACAAAAAGGTAACTAGCAATCTGGCAACACTGAACAGCAGCAACAATGCGCATGCTCAAAGTCTTCTTCTTTGTGTATAGTGTATTATCTGTGGCAGAATTACAGCGCCCCATACTGGTCTGGCATATAAACTACACCGGATTCAGTCGGTTTCAGTGGTATCGTGTGGATGCTGATATTTTTTTTTGAACGAGGAAAAAAAAGATCGGATAAGGAACGCGCCGGCATCGTGTGGACGTGGCCTGAAATCCTGTGCTGACCCCTGTTCTGGTCTGACCCCAGATCACTGGAGCTGTGCAATCCCAAAGACACCCCAAATCACAGGTCGTGACAAGATCTGATATGTACTGAAGTGCTGCACTTGCTTAGTGTTGTGTGTGTGTGTGTGTATAGAAGAGATATCTCTCATGGAGTTACTTTAAACAAGCATAATTATGCAGGACATCTTCAAGAGTGGCTAATTGTTTAAACTAACCACTGCCTAATTGATTTGGGATATATATAGTTTTGCACATACCTATTTTTATCTCCGCTTCATGATGGAGAGAATTATATGCAGGAAGAGAGGCTGTGATTTGTCTCTTCTGTACACAAATATTTGAAGATGTTTGCTTTTCCTTGGCGCTTGAGCACTGTTGTTAGTTACTCAAACAAGGAGCTGTTAAACATACTTGTAGTAATTTTACACTGTGTGCTTGGCCACCCACGTTATGCTTGAGAATGATTGACAACACTGACGCTGAGACGAGGTTACTGAGTGATGCCAATTAACGAGGCCTTCTGCACGTACACACTCATATATATTTATATTTTGTTTTTGTTTTCTTCACTATTATTATTTATTCAAAAAAAGTCAATACAAGAGTGCTCAAACACCTAGCGTCGGCGTCTGTAAGCTGCTCGTATCTCAAACATTTACTCGTATCTCAAAGTGAAACTTCGCTCGAAAGATTGCTCATATCTCGGAATACTCGTATGTCGGGACGCTCGTATCTCAAGGTGTTACTGTATATTTATTATTAAGAGGCAATTTATTTTATTGAAGTCAATATTAATTAATTATAGTTACTAGTGCTACTATTAAAAAGAAATTTACTTTATATTAAAAATAAATCATTTTTAATAATAATGATTAAAATGCAAGAATTGGCTTAATTAAAAACAATAGAAGTCAATGTTTTGTATTATTATTATTATTATTTACTAAAAGTCAGAAATCATTAAGTCAATATTTATTATATTTATTTAAAAAAATCGCGCATGAAAACTCGAAATTATGACATGCGTAAGTCGAAATTATTACATGCGTAAGTCGAAATTATGACATGATCTTGATATTTGATGCGACACGACACAGGATAAACTGTGAACAAAATAAGGAATACTTTAACCGTAGTTTTACTAATGATAAAGTTATAACAACAACTTCAAACCTCTGGCCAATGTCATGATTATAGATGGGTGCACCAAAAAATGGTATTGTAACTGATAGGGAAACGGTGCGAGTTCTGTTGCGGCTTTTAGATGTGAAGGGGTTGATGTGAGACTGAGGAGGCGTGTGTATCATAACTTCCTGCATCATCTATAACCATGACATCGGCCAGAGGTTTAAAGTTGTTGTTCAATGAAAGCTGCACCGCAGCAACATCTGTTTTGATCTTTCTGCGCCAAAACTTGTTCTTGCTCTAAATCGCTTCAATCGTTTCGTGTTTGCTCAGCGCTATATCCTTCCACTAATGATGCAAGAATTTCATTATTAGTAAAACCACGATTAAAGTATTCCTTATTATGTTCACAGTTCACCCTGTGTCACTTGGATCAGTGTGCTCGCAAGACAGTAAGTCATAATTTCGAGTTTCCACGCGCACATTTTTTTTTCTTATGTGGTGGAAATGGGCTTCCATAATTATGATTACCACTACTATTTATCAAAAAGCAATTAGCTTAATTTAAAAAATGTATATCATTATTATTATTATTAACAATTATGAAAAAGCAAGAATGTTTTGTTTATTATTATCATTATTATAAATGCATAATTTGTCTGGATTTAAAGAAAACAATAGAAGGCAAGCGTGAATGCATGCACACACACACACACACACACACACACATTTATTTATATTTACAAATTTTTTCTGCTCCTCTCAGTCATGGATTTGCATATTGCAAAAGTGGCACAATGACAGTCAGGATGGTCTATTTAAAGATCTCGTCTCTCCGTTTCTGATGTGTGTGTGTGTGTGTGTGTGTGTGTGTGTGTACTTTTTGTCCTGGAGGTCTTTCTCTGTAAGGTCAGTTTGCATAGTTGTGGAACGTGATTGATCTGATCTTTCCAGAAGAACATGATTCATGCAGTCACTGCAGTCTCCTCCCCGCAAACAATGTCACTCCCTTGAGGTTCGCAAAGGAAACTGTGTTTGTGTGTGTGTGTGTGTGTCACCTCATCATGTGGACATCAGTCCCTGGTGGTATTCGGCCCCCTCTCTCCTCTCTTCATTGTTGTCTCAGTGGATTTACTGTGCTACAGTTCTCACATTCCTCTTGACCAGATCTCACATTCACTCACTCCTATCGTTTGAGTTCTCTCAGGGCCGTCTTGGTCAGAAGCCAGTTGTTCATTTCTGAGTCTGCCCAGCTTGGTGTTGATGCTTCTGGGAAACTGGTCTTGCGGTATGTTCTCCGGTGAGAGGGACAAAAGCTCGTGGCCAAATCATTCAAAGGATAAGTTCACCTGAGAATGAAAAAATCTGTCCGTTTATTCACACTCCCGTACAACACAAAAGATGTTTCGATGAGCGTTCACGCTTCTGAGTTCAGTGCAATCTGTCAACGGCGTGACTTTCTCACATTAAGCTATCATGTGTCTTCAGAAGAATTTGTCATTTAGCTAACACTTTATTTTACTGTGTCCTTTTCGCATATGTAAATACTGTAGTAATAACGGTAAATTTGCATAATTACATGCAACTAACTTCAACCAAACCCTAAGCCCACCCTAACCATATAGCAAGTACATATTGTTAATCAGTGTTACTCGGCAATTGTATAATGACAATATAAATGACACCTTTAAATAGTGAAACCATCATTTGTACTAATACCTTTTTTGTACGTTTTGAGCTTTCAGCACCAGTCCCCGTTATTGACAAAGGCACTACATCTTTTAAATGCATTTTTATGAAATGAGCCGATTTTCATCAGAAAACACTACCAATCAAAAGTTTGGGATCGGTGCATTTAGTTTTGAAAGAAATTAATGCTTTTATTTGGCAAATATACATTAATTTAATCAAAATTGACAGATATTTGAGACATTTTATTTCCACAATGTATAACAGCGCAGCAGTTTTCAAAATTTGATTAGACATAGTTCTTAAGGAGCAAATCATCATATCAGAATGATTAGTGAAGGATCATGTGACACTGTTGTAATGATACTGAAAATACAGCTTTATAATTGCATTATAAAATACATTTAAATAAGAAAACAATTGATGATTTTATGGTTTTAATATCAGTGTTAGGTAGGAGGAAGATATGCGTCTAATGCAAGTTTATTATAAACAGCCACACTTATAAAATCATGTGAAATTTACCTTTTATTTTAAATGTTATGCATTTATCACTTTTCATTACTTTTTCAGATCATATATCACTATCTATATTTATATATATAGATATATTTATTCATTTATTATTATTTTTATATACGTCTATTTAAATAAAAATATAGATATTTTTAATTGATTTATTTAAAATATATTTAAATAAAAAAATATATTTATTATTAAAAATATATATACATACATTTAGACTGGAAAACAATTATATATATTATTATTTATTATTTACAGTTTGAATCAACCAGAATCATCTTCTCTTTGCACAGGGCCGAGTGGAGGTGGAGGCTGGGAATGAAAACATGAAGTTTGAGACCGGACCTTTCTCTTTCTATGGAGTCATGGCTCTCAGCGCTCCAACATTAGGTGAGACGAACACATCCCATGAACAGTTGGTGGTCTTGTTTGTTAGTCTGTGTGTGTGTGCGTTATGGTAAGTGCCGCATTATTAAAGGCTTCAACAACAGATGGGAAAATACTTTAAAGCAACAGTCAGCTTTGCCACTAATCACTCATAATTATAATTATCTCACGTGGGATTTTGGGACTTTTCCAGGCCACCCATCTATACTTGTTGGGCTCTGAGACAGCTGTAGATCATCGCCCTCTAGTGGCCGCCGGCTTCCTGCTGGATCATTTAAAGGGATAGTTCACCCATAAATGAAAGTTGCCATCATTTCTCACCCTCATGTCGTTCTAAACCTGTTTGACTTTTCAGTGGTACAAAAGGAGATTGTTGGCAGAATGTGGATGTTGCTCTTTGTCACAGAATATAAGTAAATAATGGGACAAAAATATTTCATACAACTTCCACAATGTAAGCGTTTTGAAGCCGTAGCTTTATGTGAGGAACAGACAGGAAATCTGTTCTGCCATATCTTTCATATATTCAAATCTTTTACATATAATCCAGATGTTACAGCTGATGTAATGCATCTTCATATGCATAATTAAATCTGTGCCAATGAGGTTTGAGAGCTGTGATGGAGAGCAGGAATTTTGGGTCTTTAAGAGCAGCGTGAATGTTCTGCCTAACAGTTTTAGTAAGTCAATTTTGGATTGTCATCAGGGTGAGTAAATAAATATCCATTTTTGAGTAAACTACCCCTTTATTTATAGAAGAGGTCATGCTGGTGTTTGTGTAGCTCTACTCATGAATGTACACTATCGTTCAAAGCTTTTGGATTCGTACAATATTTGAAAGAAGCCTTTATTTGATTAAATAAAAAAACAGTTACAAATGCTGAGACCACATAAAGGATTTAAAATTCATAATATAGGATTTAAAATTGGAAGTAAACCTTAGGATAAATGGATGAATATTATTACATAATACACTCCGTTTCACTTTTTTAATTTTGATGAAATTGTATGATTAAACAGTTAAACATAGATATTTATTTATTGTCCCTTAACGGGAAATTTGTTTTCACAGACTGTAAAATTTGTTTTCACATGCACATACAGTACATGCGACTGGCAAAAGCGTATATACACAAAAAAGAATAATAATTTTTTATTATTATTTAAAATTAAATAAAATAAAAATTTAAAACATTAAAGTATTATACAGTAATTTTACACATTTCTCCTTGTATAGAAACATTTTGGCATAAAGAGTTCTTTAAAATTGAGTTAAGAACCCTAGAGTTCCATTTAGAACCCAAATGAATCTTTTCTTTTTCAGGATTTATTTGAAATGGAATTATTTTGTATCATTATACACATCTTTTGTTTAGCTATTTAATGCATCCTTACTATAAAAGTATTAATTTCTGAAAATCCATCTTCTTTTGAACGGTAGTGTGTGTCTTCTACCTTGTGTTTTCCCTCTTTGTGCACTTCCTCTTCCCATCACTCTTTGTCTCTCTCTCTCTCGCTCCCAGTGAGTGTGTCTCGTCCTCGTCACCTGTCTCTTAAGAGATTCTCTCTCTTCTCTCGTTTCCCAGGTAACTGCCGGCATGTCGGGTCTCTCTCTCTCTAACCGCTGATCGGACTGATTAACAGGGATTGTTTTTGCAGAAATAACCGTTTAATCACTTAAGAATAATAAAGCTTTCACAGACGGCGATAACATAACACTCAGATTTATGATAATTCCGCAATTAACAATTGAACATTTATTTATAAATGAAGTTTTTTTTTTTACTCCCCTTCATGTTATTCAAAACCAGTATGGTTTTATTTATTTTATTGGACGCTGAGATACTTTGCAGAAAAGCTGTAAAAGTAGGCTCTGTCTAGCGACTAAAAGCACCTAAAACTGTCCATATGATGAATATATGCCAGCACATATTATACATTGAAGATCTGGTGCATTTTCAGTGAATATACAAACAAATTTTTTTTTTTTTTCTTCTTGTTTGTGACACCATTTCACTTTCATTTTTGGGGATCTGGGCTGCCAGTAGGTGGCGTTATCTGAGTGGAGCATGTCTCTGTGTGTGTGTGTGTGCGCGTATGTGTGTGTGAGAGAGATCCTGCACTTCTGCTTGCTTCCCACCTTATCCTTCTGTCTGGTTTTTCCTCACAATGGAATGGATTCTTTATTACGCGCACACACACACACACACACACACACACACACACACACACACACACACACACACGTTACTGTCTTTAACACACATGTTCACTGTCGTTCAAAAGTTTGTGGTTGGTAGGAATTTTTTTTTTTTTTAAAGAAGTCTCTTATGTTCACAAAGGCTGCATTTATTTGATCGATAATAGAGTAAAAACAGTAATATTACAAAATAAAAATAATTAAATTAAACTGAAATTATTTAAAAATAAATTATAAAAATTTTCTCTTTTAAATTATAAAATTCTGAGGAACAAAGTTTAAAAGAACAGCATTTATTTTATTAAAAAATCTTTACCATTATAAATTCCTATAGCATTACTTTTGATCAATAAAATGCCGTTCAAAAGCCATTTTTTCCATTGCAATCCAAATTGTCCAAACCCAAACTCTGAACACAGTGTATGTTTTGCTGCTGATAATAATGTTCTGCACTTCCTGCATTGTCTACATTTGTTTTATAAAGTCAATCACGTAATATCTGTGTATGCCAGAAAAAGAAGTTTAAAAGTTTTCAGTTTAAAGAACGTGCAGTTTTAAATGCATATCAACGTTCACATCATTACTCTGAGATAAAAGTGTTGTCACATTACACGTCACATCCTGTGTGTGTGAACGCACCCACACACTCCAGAACATCACTGAACCAGAATCTGATACACATTATCAGTGTTTTCTGGAGGCTTGTGTTACGATATAAATTATACTGGCCTTGATTTGATAACATACAATTGGTCAATATGAATCATGTCTAAAATATTCTGTGCTCTGTGTTAATTTTGGGGTGAACTACTCCTTTATCTCTCTCTGAACCGCTCTATCGTACTCCCACCATATGAACTCTGCAGTGAATGTTTGTATGACATTCTCTCTCTCTCTCTCTCTCTCTCTGCCCCTCTACCTCTACCTCTCTCTCTCTGTCTGGCTGTCTCTCTCCCTCCCTCTCTCTCTCTCTGGACTGTCAATGCATAGCAGAAATGGAAAATGTAATTAATTTCTGTAATCCATGCTACCAGTAAAGGGGTAAAGTTTGGAAAAATTAAGAAAAGGAAAGAGAAAAATAAGTGTTTTAGAAGCGAAAGAGTTTCGTCCAATCACTGGTTGTGCTGCAGTGACAGAGTCCCGCCGCGGTCAGCGCGAGCAGAGAGAGAGGGAATGAGAACCTCGGATCAAATATTAACCAAATTCTGCAAGAATAATGTTGCAAACTCATGAGAAAGGACGTGTGGGTGCTGGTGTTTACAAAGGGTGTAACGTTTGAGTCAAAGCTGAATTGCACGTGGGCTAACGCTAGTTAACTACCGGTAGTTCATGAAGTGACAAAGTGTGATTTATATCAGTGTGTTCAGTAAGTTAACATTTTTTATGGTTTATGGTTGTTTAAAGTACATGTCGTTTATGAAAAAGTTGAGGATTGGTTTTCCAAAAGTGTCCTGTTTCATTCCGGACACATGAGATGCTACTAAGCGAGTGTGTGTGTGTGTGTGTGTGTGTGTGTGTGTGTGTGTGTGTGTGTGTGTGTGTGTGTGTGTGGCGAGCCACCCATGGGCCTGTTTGCCTGTTGAAATGTGCTCATCAGAATCGAGATCTGCTTATTTTTCTTTCTTTTCTTTCATGAATCCTCAAGGAAAGACACATTTACATTCATGCATTTATCAGACGATCATTTATTCAAAGCGACTCGCATTGCATTCAAGAAACACATTGATTCTAATCAGTTCTTGCTTTCTCTGGGAATCGAACCCATGACCATGGCGTTGCAAGCGCCAATCCTACTAGTTGAGCTACAGGAAAGCGAAATCGAATCATTCGACTCATGAACTCAGGTTAACTGAATCAGTTTATTGAATCTTGAGCTTTTGGCTCAGATTAAAAACACTATTGAGTTTATATGTTAACACATATTTATTGTTTCCACACCTCAAGCAAATTACGAAAGAGACTGTTTTCTTTAATACGACGTCTCAAAAACAAGGTCATTCACCCACATACTGTCCTGCCGTCCTCTGTCTGATCCATCGCCTTATCAAACATTACACACGTGTGACGCGTTAAACACAACATAATGTTTGGTTTGCCTTTATGATCTTTAGATAAAGATAAGAAGATCTTGATTCAAGCCAATCTCAGAGTTTATATGGTCTTTGTCTTAAGAAATATGTTCATAATAAATAAGGGTAGTATTTAATCATTACGAGGCAACTTTACACCTCTATCATCTTGCAAAGTGTTTATTTATTTCTATACTTTAACTAAAGTTTACATTTTTTGGAAAGAAGTTTCTGCTTTTATTTGATCAAAATACAGTAAAACGGTAATATGAAATAATAAACATAAAAAATATAATATAAACTAATTTTAATACATTTTAACTTTTATATATTTGTCACTGTCTCTTGATCCTTCAGAAATCACTGTAATGATGATAATTTCTTATTATCATGGAAAATGTGATACCTAAAAATAAATAATAATAAAATGTTCAAAAGAACAGCATTTATTTTGAAGTCTTTGCTGATAAAAGTGTTTTTCATTGCATTTATTTGAAGGTTTCCCTGTTCTCCTGAAGATATTGTATATTCTGATCATGTAGATAATTGTCATCGTTTCCTCTTCCTCGTCTGTTATTCAGAGTTTCGCTCGCCGTCTCACATCGGAGGGCTGAACCGATCTGCGTCTCTGAACTACACGGATCACCCTGAAGCTCCGTCCGTCGGCGGCAGCAACACGCAGCTCAGCAGCGCTCCGGTGCCGCAGTACACCCCCGACTTCAACGTTCGAGCTCTGGCAGACCTGCAGTTTGTGAAGGTAAAGATATGGTTTAGTTATGCACAAACTTTTGGCATCCAAAAGGCCGTTTTTGGAAGGCTGAAATCATTTACCGAAATTGTACCGAAAACATTAACCCATGTTTTGACCGTGTAAGCACATATTTCATGTACACAATCTGGATAAACCACAACGGGTAAACATGTCAGCTGCATGCAATATTGATTTCTCATTTTAATGTCACCATGAAATCAAAATGGACAATTCATATTTTTTTATGAACTACTTTAATATTTATTATGATTAATCCATGCACATACATTTTTTTTTATTCATGTTCCCTTGTTATCTTTAGTCAAAGTAACTTCTACTCCCTTAAAATGCAGTAAAATATCTTTCTCTGATAACACGTTTACTGGAAAGAGGGCAGGACAACTTTTCACTTTTTTCCTAACCTGTTTAATTAATGCATGTTTGAAATATGGAATGAGAACGATTTTTATTACAGCCACTGCTTAAATGTTTATATTTCAGCTTAATTATATAATAAATAATAAAAAGTGTAATTGTAACTATTAAAAACGGCAATTTAGATATTTATATGTGCTTAATTGAACTTTATTTTTGGTTTTCAGCTCAAAGAAAACTTATTGTTTTGTTAAAAAACTAATTTATTTCAGTGCCTCAATAATATACATATCAGTTTATCTCCTTCTACTTTAAAATACTCCCCACATCGCGCTCGTCTTTCAGTGGTCATTAAATCCGCCGCGAATGATAAAAACAAAACCCATGGGAGATCTGCGGTAAATTTAGTTTCTGCTCGGATGACAGATGCATCTCATTTATTTGGTTTTGATTATTTATTCAAAATATTCACACACTTGTGAAATATCAATTACCTGATATTCCAATTATCAAATATGTGGAAGTGAATGTGTTTTGTCGCTTAAATCCTTTATAATTATAATGTCAGCTGATCCGCGACAGGCGCCGCAGTTCAGAGAATCTGATCCGTCGGATTTACAGCACGTAAATTCAGTCCCTTCTCTCGCAATACATGACAGTGAGTGTCCAGCGTATTTAAACGCCTGAAACCTAAAATAAAGGTACGTGGTTGAAAACTGAATAGCTGTGATATATGACAAACACTGAGCGCGTCTGTCGCGACCGCAGCACCAGCCAGCGCACGGAAACGCGTTTGAATTCAGCAATTGATCACGAGACGCACGGATCGTTCTAATCCCACGTGTGATCGCGCGCGTCAGAGGGTTTCATGTAAGATTAAAACGTCATTTGAACAATAAAATCTTGTGTGTTTTTTTTTCTCGTGTAGTCGACTAGTGTTTTCGGTGTCGACTAGTGTTACCCTGTTCCGTGTAGTCGACTACACTCGCACATCCCTAGCGGTTACTATGGTTTCTTTACAAAGTCTAAAATGCTTTGTTGCTTTTTGCCTTTTTTAAAACTTCAGTCAGTGTTTAAACCACAGAAGTGCATGTAAACAATGTCACACAACATTACATTTACCTCTAGAAATCCAGTCAATGACCATAACTTGAAAAAATTAACTTTCAGGAGGCTGGTATATAAAACATTTTGTCTTACTGTTGACAACCTGTTGTCTTCATTTAATTAATGTATGTTTGAAATATGGAATGAGAACATTTTTATTACAGCAACTGCTTAAATGTTTATATGCAAGGAAGGTTGACTATAAAAACTGCCCAATGTGCAATTTAGATATTTATATATGCTTAATTGAACTTTATTTTTGATTTTCAGCTCAAAGAAAACGTTCATTTCATTTATTTCAGTGCCTCAATAATATGGTTTATTTACATTACATTTATCAGACGCTTTTATCCAAAGAGACTTGCATTGCATTCAAGAAACACATTGACATTCTAATCAGTTCTTGCTTTCCCTGGGAATCGAACCCATGACCTTGATGTTGCAAGCGCCACTCTCTACTGCTTGAGATACAGGAAGGTTTAAATTCAGTCTCCGTCTCTTCCTGTTTTCCAGATCACTCGCTCTCAGTATCAAAACGGTCTGATGGCGTCTCGGCTGGACAACTCGCCCCAGTCTCCAGACAGCGGACACGGGCGTGTGGATACCAGCACATCATCCATCCCCCATCCCTCGTCAGATTACGGATTACGGATGCTCACGGATGCCCCCGACGAGACGACCTCGCTCCTCATCGAACAGAACAGCCAACTTGTGTGCCAGGCCAACCACAGCGCACACAACGAGAGTGCCATCTGACACACTCGCGCCCGGTTCACCCATATCCCACGCACCCATTGGACATCCAGCACTTTTTCCCAGACCTTTTTATCTGACCCCTTTTTGCGCAAGCCATTACAGTATATCAGTGTGGGTCCGTGAAGAGCAATAGTTTGCTGAGACATCTAAAGATGTTATGACATCTAAAGAAGCCAAAGTGAATCTGGACTGAGAAAGACCCCCGTTTCAAGCAGACTCTCCGGGGCGTTTTATAGAGCGGTTTCTATATACATGAAGATGTTTATTTTGTCATTTTTCTATTGAGGTTGTTCACAGAAACTTGCAGAACGCGAATGAGGGAAACAGTGGATGCCTTTTTATTAGGTGTTAGTCCATAGCTCTGTTATGTTTGTAACGGTCTATGTGTGTGTGTGTGTGTGTGTGAGTGAAATTGAAAGCGAGTATGTGATGGAGATATACGTGCAGGTGTGTGTGTATATACACACACATATACACGACAACGCATGAGTCCGATTTGGCCGTTGCAGACCAAGCAAGCAACAACTCAGGGAGACGCTGAGCTTCACATACTAATTGCATGTTCAATAATTCCCTATTGATTTACGTGAACCCATGCGACGAGTGATCAAAAAAAGTGAAGCATGCTGTCGTCAAATGCGCCAAACCGTGAAATACTAAGATACGCTGCATCTCGTACACACGGCATCCACATGTAATTCTTCTGCTGGCTGTCTGTGGAGGTTTGTTAATGTGATTCAGTGTTTGTGTAAAATTGTCCTTTTAAGAGTAATTCATTGACTTTTCTTCTTTTTTTTTTTTACTCCAAAGAGAACAAGCGTTTGTCGTTGTAGTACAACTGTAAACAGAGTCGCTTTTCCGCACAAGACGTTTGTTTGTGTGCGATCAGACCTCTCGAACTGTATGTGTTGCTCCCATCGGACCAGAGGTAATCTAACCAAAAGAACTTAACTCTTTGCTTTATTTATTTAGCGTTCAATTGAGGTTGTATATTTTTGAAATCATTTTCTTTTATATTATTATTATTGTGAGTTCTTAAAATTGCTGTGCGTTTTATATGCAGGTTGACATGGTACAGACTACGAATTGTAGATGCCTAAAAGTAGGAGATGGTCGGATCAGGAAGTGACTTTATGAAATGTACCGTTTCTTTGCCTTTTTTGCCATTGTGCAAATCTTTTGCTTTCATACCAAATATGTTTGAAATTGATAAGAACAATCAAAGCGAAAAGTGTCTTGGACGTGATGCTCGGAAGAAAGGAAATGGACACAAAAGCCTCTTCAATTCTGTAGCATTTCTCGTTTATGATAAAAAAGGGGTGCAAAAACCGCACTGTTATTTCTATTTTGGGCTGTTGGTAGCAGATCCGTTTATGTTTTTCAAAACACTCCCAAACTGTTAATCAAATTATTTCCTGTCCTTCTCAAATTAATCTTGAAATACGTTGCAAATTTAAAGATTCTGTTTGTTTCGTCAATGGAAACTGAAGTGGTTTTTAGGTTTATCAACTTCTTGATTCATTTTTATACTGTATTTTTCCAAGTTATTTTGTGGTTTGGGAAAGTTCTTCTTTTAGATTATCTGAGTTTGACTATTAAATTATTTATTTAATCGGTGTAATATGTTTCATATGCTTGTATTCTTAATGAGTGGTATTTTGTTTACCTCAAATTGAGCGAATGTGTAAAAGTACTAAAGAAAAGCAGTCGTTTATGTTACTTTATGAGTAATTTCCTGTGCATATAAATAAGATGTATCTTGCACACTAAGAGTACCAAATCTAATATTTACACTAAAGTTTTAGTCTGAGTTTGCATTTCACTGTTTTTCTTCATTTTGAAAGTGCATGCTCACATTTAATCGACTACAATAACGCATTTAAAACTACAGTAACACACTTACTCCTGGTTTCAGAGCTGTCAGTCAATACATGGGAAAACTAATTAACTTCAATGTTTTGCTGTAAATTTAAAAGTAATGTTACTTGGGGAAAGTAATCTGATTACGTAACTTGTAATGCGTTACTTCTGTGGTGGCAAAATCTTTTATCAGTTCTGAATAAGAGACAAATATCCCAATTGCAATTTATAAAGGTTTATTTTCTTGCAAGAAAAGGTCAACAGTCATACAGACAGAGTGTGATGAAGTAGGGAGGGCTGTTCCAGCACTTATATCGCTAATCTTCAAGGCTAAAGGCTCTTAAAACAGTTTTTTTTCTCCGCATCACAAACACATTACCCTCTCTATACCTCAAACGTATTTCCTCCAACTTATTATGTCTTACCAGTTCTGTAGAATAAAAAATACAATTAATGTCACACAACAATCAGTAATGAAACAAAATATAATCATGGATAAGAATAAAAAGAAAACATCATTTATAAAATTCTATCACAATTCCCCCATTTTCTCATTCATTGATAACAAAAAAAATAATATTGCGAATTAGTCATTTCATATAAATTATCTCTCTCTTAAATTTGTGAGCAAAGAATGTTTCGGCTGTTTTTGCAGGAACAGTTCCCTTAGTATAAGCAATCATATGTATTCAGGATAGAAAATATATCAATTCAACAACACTGGTACTGACTAATGTTTATGTTGCTCAAAGAGTAGAGCGGGCGCTTGCAACACCAAGATCATGGGTTCAATCCCCAGGGAAAGAAACGTTAATGTGCATCTTGAATGGATGAAAGCGTTTGCCGAATGAGAAAAACATGTCAGATTTGAATAAATAAAGGCCTGAATCTGAATCAATTAAGCACTTATGTCTGAAAGCTCAGTCAGCTTACCTATCAAGAAAAATCGGGTTGTTTGCACTCTGAGGTACCACATGAAACTTATTTCGGACAGATTTCTGAGGCAATGTAACGTTTTAATCATTACAGCAAAATAGAGAAGCTCTGGTGAGAACTACGCAAACATTTAATTACTGCAATAGTCATTTCTCACTAGATATTATATAAAAAAAAGGAGAATGTTGGTCAAAAACATATATTTACACAAAATCTGATCACCAACCACAAATTGTTACAACACAATTAAACGCCATCTTCATTTTTTAGCTTAACTTCACAATATGGAACGCACAGAATTGTGGGATATCAAAGACAGTGAAGGATACATCTAGGCTGCCTTCAGAAATCAGTCAAATGGAAATATCTTGGGAGAACAAGTGTAGGAAGTGAAGCTAACAGTGGATTTTTTTACGTGTCTTTGTGCTTTCATTTTTCAGCTTCCGGACACAGCCTCTATATTTCAGAATATATATATATATATATATATGTGTGCATATGTGTATATATATATGTATATATGTATGTGTGCATATATATATATATATATATATATATATATATATATATATATGTGTGCATATATATATATATATATATATATATATATATATATATATATATATATATATATATATATACACACACACAGTAGAAAAAATATATATAGTGTAATTCCTATGTATGTCTTTATTATTATGTATGTCTGCAAGCTGTACTTTCTTCTGCACTGGAAGCTTCTGTCACCAATACAAATTCATTTGTGTGTGTGTGTGCGTGAGTGAGTGCGTATAAACCGAGGTGACGTAAAACGAATCATAGAATCATGACAAACTGACGAACCAATAGACAGCATTTAAATATTTGAACGAACCAATGGCGATTGAGATGGGCGTGTCCCCGCAAAATTCAAGCGACAGTTTGTGTGGACGTTGTGTTAGCAACAGTGTGTGCTAAGCTAATAAACTCGTTTATGAAGTTAAAAGCAAATACTATATTTTGATGAAATATTCGACGTGTATGATCGGACAAAGCAATGGAAACAATAACGGAGGCAGGAGAATCTAAACAGTCTAAGATAGGTAAAGCGCTCTTATAACAGGATATTCGCTATTATACATTTATTGTTATTTTTTTATTTACATTTGTTTATATTATAGCGCCAAATTACAGAGTAAATTGTGTTAAGATTATATTTCGGAAAGTCATCTAAAAAACAATGTGAAAACCAATAAACGGATGTTACGATAGCGTAACATTTTATGTTTGCTGTATTTAATAGTCAAGTACTAATTGAAATCTCTTGTGGTTTCACTTCATCCCAAACAGTTTAATAAAGGTACAAAGTATTGTGTATGATAGTGTGAATAATGCCTTTTGAAATAATGTCGAGATTAT
This sequence comes from Rhodeus uyekii, assembly GCA_037043235.1. Lineage (NCBI taxonomy): Eukaryota > Metazoa > Chordata > Actinopteri > Cypriniformes > Acheilognathidae > Rhodeus > Rhodeus uyekii. Next base: position 1,809,049 of record JAWRVZ010000051.1, read on the forward strand.
CATTTCCTTCTTGCCTTTACTAGTTCATTAAATCTAAAGTCATTTAGATAAACGTCATACAAATAAAATGTATAGAAGAAACTATATTATGTCTCCATTCACTTCTAAAATGTCAAAAGTTTTATTATCCATGTGTCTGGCATCTCCCTAAATGTTATTTATTTATTTTTGCTATCGTGACCAGCTGACAGCATTGTCCTTATCAAACAAAATGTATTTGATGTTAAATAGACATGAAATATTGACTACATTTATATTATTATTTTATCAAAAATATACAAGACACAAAATATATGAAAGACACAAAACTAGCACATCTATAAAGTTTATTAAATGCATGCAGGTATGTTTCATTTACAGAGCAACGCAAACTGAAACTGGCTGAATATCTGGCAGGAAAAGGAAGACTGAAAGCACCTAATCCAAAGTAGGTCTTGAGGGGTCTTTCTATCTGCAGCAATCGTTGAAATTGTCATTTAATATATGCAATTTGTCATTTTTATATATATATATATATATATATATATATATATATATATATATATATATAATATGACCACCATAGCTATGTTGTGTTCATGATCTGAATCAACTATTTCTTTTTTTGTTTCTCTTTTAAGACCATATCTCAAGGAGAATCCTGTTACAAAGAAAAATGCTGAAAATAATCAGAAGGCCAAAATTGTAAGTTAAAATATATTTCTTGAAATTTGCACTATTCTGTTAAATGTGTAGATTGAGTTAACGCTTGTATTTCTCTCAGAGAGGTGATGAAAAGGAGAATCGTGGCATCAATGGCACAAATGTAAAAGAAGTAAAGAGAGTGAAGACATTGGCAGAGGTTAATAAAAACACATCCTCACTAAAAGGACTTGGCATCCATTCACTGGTCAAAGGCCTTCCACAGACTTCCAGTAAGTCTCGTAATACTTGCCAGACAGGCTCATTTGTCTTGAAGACACAGAGCAATAGAACTGCTCTTCCAAATCCGAGAAAACCACGTAAAGTTGAGGAAACTGCAGCTTCAATCCCTATAGCACATAGGACTCGTACACAAAGCCTTCAAAGTGGCCAACACAAAGCCCATCAAACACAGCCTGCAAATACAACTCAATATGCAAGAAAATCGAGTCTTGTTTCAGTCTGTGGCCCTTCAAAGTCCGGATATGGTGTTTCTGCTCACAGATGCTCAGATCAGACGTCCCGTGCCAAGACAGAGCTTCAGTCAACAAGGACTTTGGCTAAGAAATTATCAGAAACAACCGCCAAAACAACCTCAACTACCAATTTGAAGAGTCAAAGACCGATGAACACAACTGGGACAAAAATTCCGACAAACAATGTTTCTAAAACCCAGGCAAAACTGGCACAGCAACCCAGAAGTCAAAGTGCTGTACCGAAGTCTGGGATTCACAACAGCAGATCTCAGAGCAGTAAACCCATGAGCCGGAAATCGAATTTGGTGACAAACAAACCTGACTTGAACCAGAGGAAGGATATTTCATGCAATATCACAAAAGTTGATGCCACAAAAACGAAATCACATTGCTCTGTCATAAACCGAGCAACAAGAACAAGTGCTTCTTCAACCCTGTCTAAACCTGCAAAAAGTGAAGGATCATCAGCGATCATTAAGAGTAAACAGCATGCTACTGTTAAACCAACTTGTGCTGCTGCTTCTACCAAAATCCTCGGTCGAAACACCAAGAGTTGTGTATTGCCACAGACAACCTCTGCGCCCCAAGAGCTTCATCAGTCCACTAAGAGATCCAGCCAGGCCAAGCCTGCGGTGCATTTGCAGACCCCTAAATCCAGTTTCTGCCCCAGTACTCAAGGTGTCCGAACAGCCCCGGTAGATGGAAGGAAGAAGCCGACTGCAGCCCAGGAGGAGAGACTGTGAGTTTACTTCTGTCTGAAGCAGGGTTTCTCAACTCTGACCCTCGAGATCGAACCCTGACCCCTGCTCTCCTGCATATAACTGGCCCTGCAGACCTTGAGTGGCTTGTTCAGTTGTGTTTGATTACAGGAATAGTTCACCTAAAATGAAAATTATCCCATAATTTACTCAGCCTCTTACGATTGGTTTATATGACTTTCTTCTTTCAGCCGAATAGAGTTTTATTAAAAAATATCCTGGCTCTTCCTATCTTTATAATGAAATTGAATGATACCCTAGATTTTGAAGGCCAAAAAAGCACATCCATCTATTATAAAAGTAAGCCATACGGCACTAGGGATTAATAAAGGGCTTTTGAAGAAAAGCAATCCATTTTGTCAGAAAAATATCTTTATAAGCTATAATCATTGGCTTCCAGTAATGGCTGTACATGAATCTAGTGCTGGTGGAAGAGTGACCTCTGACCTGACACATGATGTATTGATGAACACGGGAGTGCAGAGGATAGAGCAAAACAAACCACCAGTCATGAATTTGGAGTGTAAAACTGTCAGGTGTGGTGAGCGGGATGAGCGAGGACTTAATATGCTGGGTGGAAGGTCTTTATTAAACAAAAATAAAACCGAAATCGGAACAAAAACTGCTCCGACAAGAGCAAGTTGACAAGACATGAAATATCCAACATCACGACACTGGAAAAACAACGACGCAGCAGGGAAACAAGACAGGCGGGGTTACACAATGACAGGACATGAACATGCAGCCAATTCGAACGCACATAGCCGCGTGTTCACATGAAACATGACGAGACAGTGCGCAGCTAGTGAATACGCAAACTGCGCACGACACGAAACAACATGGAAGCACGCGGCTGATGTAAACACAAATCGCGTGCTAAACAATACACACAGGCGAGAGCGTGCAGCCCAAGCAAAGCCCAAAATCGCGTCCACTCACATGACGTAGAGCGCATGAGGATGAGCAAACACTCGCCGCACGCTCCCAAGAACACACGACAAAAGAGCAGTGTCAGAGCTCTGTCACCAAAACACTAGAAAACAAGACAGAACCCTGACTAAAGCTATCATATTTAAAGGGAAATGCCGGAAGAGTTTGTTGCTTAGCCCCATTAGTTTGAACCGTGAGGCGTCTACTCTCACCGAAACTTACTCTACTCCTACATACACGTCATACGTCAGGTCAGAGGTCAACTCGCTTTACCATACGGTTTTTAATATAACTCTGACTGTGTTCGGCTGAAAGAAGAAAGTCATATACACCTAGGATGGCTTGAGGTTGAGTAAATAGTGGGATCATTTTCATTTTTGGGTGAACTATCTCTTTAAGGTTGGCGCTAAACTACTAACTATAGAGCCATAGTAATGTTAATGTTTTCGGAAAGTACAAGTGCTTTAAATCAGTGATTCTCAAATGGTTTTGTTTTAAGAGCTAGATCTGACGTTGAAGTTGTTTAGTATACAAAGGTTTAAAAATAAAAAAAATCTGAAATGTATTATTTAGTTTATTGTTTTCTAAACGTTTCTTGAATTGGATAAACCGTGTCATATATTATTTAAGCTTTGTGCAGTTTGTTGTTGATTTTCCCTGAGAACGTCACTCATCATGGGATATGGATAATTCGACAAAGCTTGTGCTGAGTGACTGATTTTGTGCCATAATGAATTTAATTGGCAGAATGTTTGACATGGTATTGATATGGTTTATTTTTTCATATCAATAATTCTTATAATTTATAACTTGAAATGTTAAAAAGTATTTGTAGAAATTAACACGTATCATACCAAATAACATTAAGCAAGACTAACAAGCACTGGAAGTGCTGTATTATTAATTTTAATTTCATGTTAGCTATTACACTAATATATTAAAAACCATTGCAAAGCGTTACAATGGTTTAATAAACTATGCATGATTATATGCTTTTATTTGAATTTACCATTGATGTTACATTGTACTCAAATCATGACCACCAGTTGAGAACCACTGATTTAAAGGGTTATTTCACTCAAAATTAAAGCTTCTGGATGAGTTAACAGCATCCATGAGGGCGAGTAAATAAGATAATTCTCATTTTTGGTTGTTTGATCCCTTTTGGGTAATAAGTATAGTGTGTATGTGTGTGTATGAGTAACAGAAGTGATGTCTGTGCAGGCTGAAGCTCCAGGAGTGGCGTGAATCAAGAGGCATCACATATAAACGTCCTCCCATGCCAGTCCGGCTGGTGAGGAGGAAGACGGTTTCTGCCATTCCTCAGCCATACTGGACTTCTATTGAGAATGAAGATGAGGCTCATGACATTGTCTTTGCTGTGGACCGCTCACTAGATGACTGCATTAAATTGTTACAGCAGGTATTATTATTATTGTATGAATTAGTTTATACTTTTTCTGTGTGGTAAATTAATGCATACTATAAGGGGTGGTGCATTTATTTGTATACATTTCACCCTTTTCACCTCTTGCAAGTTTGCGGGTCTGAGCACTACACAGATAGAGACAATAAAAGGGGTTGCTTTCATTAACACTCTTTCACACTGGGATTAATTACACACATTAACACACTTTTAGCTAATGGAATCTACAACTCAGGGTTACTCACACGCAAGTTGGCACACAGCATACCTTCCTTGTAATAAGTGCTGGGATCGGATGATGACAGTCTCTCACAGAGGAACGCCTCAGGGACTGTTTACACCACACTGATTTCAACCAAAAATGGAAAGCGTTTTTTCCATTTCATTTACACACCAAAGACGTTTTGGGAGCCTGGAAATGCTAACTTTTGAAAACAATACTGTCATCTCTGTATAAACTACAAAAACTGCATATATGCATATATGCATAACTGCATGATAATTTCCCCTTTTAAAAGTAAACATTTTAAGTTTTAATGGTAACTAGATAGAGGAAGTTTATGAAATAAACTTCAGTTGGCTTGAGAAAGCCTGAAAGTTTAAATTAGTTGTGAACGCTTCAAGCTTGAAAAGTTTTGAGAGTTTAAACTTTAAAAGATTTAACATGAATTAACATGTCAGCGAGATTTAACATGAATGATCAAGTTTGCTAGGTTAGTTGTTAGGTTTTGTCAGTAATAGATGCACAGTGGATGAAGCTTAAATGCCTTAATAATTAAAAGTAATGCTTAATTTATTTAAAAGTAAATATGTTCATGTCAATGGTTTGATTAGTGGACTCCTGATGCATCATCTACTTGGAGTCAGAGCGCTCACAAGCATAATGAGAACTGATCCCGTGCTGTTTGTGTCTTTATGTGGCAGGGTTTCCCGGTGGAGCAGGTCAGAGATGTGCTCTCCCGGGTGCCGATGGCACAGATGTTTGCTAAATACTGGATCTGCCAGGCCAGACTTATGGAGAGAGAAGGAAACCTGGAGGTCCTGCCTATGTTCCAAGAGGCTGTTCGTGTAGTGAGAGAGGTCAATCTCTCTTTATTTCTTCTTTTGCTTGTTCATTTGTAATCTTGTCTGGTAATCTGAAAAGCCTCAGAATTGCAGGGATGCCCATTAAGAATAAGAATAAAGGATTAGTTCACCCAAAAATACCCTCAAGCCATCCAAGGTGCCAAACACAATCAGAGTTGTATTAAAGAATATCATAGCTTTATAATGGGAGGGAATAGTAACAGAGATTTTGACAGAGAATCCAGGAAAACAGACTTTAATAATGAACTTGGAGATGAAAAACGCACTTTAACATTGATTTAATTAACACAACGTTACATACAACGCTAAATACTCAATCAATCAATCAAAGTTGACATGACTAATGAGATGATTGACCGTACACTGGTCAGAATTATATCAAAGGAGTACATGAGGAAAACCAAAACTGACTCAAACTGTGACAAAGACATGCTTTTGTTACTATTATTTTGAAATGAGTTACTTCCAGTTACTACTTGAAGAGTTTACACTAACTGAGATGCTTGTTCATGAGTAACAGACTGGTGTACACTTAATCCCATTGATTTTTCTCAACAGCCCGTGGATGAATTACGATCTGTGGTTTTTGACATCCTGAAAAGGGGACAGATTCAAGGTAAGGATGAGTGAAGGATGAGTAATCCATATACATTGACACACAGTGTGTGTTTTTGCTATTACTTGGATTAGGTGTGTATTATTAGTGTACACTATCGGTCAAAAATTTTAAATAATTAAATTATCAGTTATATAGTTATGGAAATAAGTCTCACACTCACCAAGGCTGCATTTATTTAATCAAAAATAGTGTTTTGTGAATTATTATTACAAATAAAAATATTTGTTTTATATATTTTAAATTGTAATTAATTCCTGTAATGGCAAAGCTGTATGTTCAGCATGATTACTCCAGTCTTCAGTGTCACATGATACTTTGGAAATCATTTATATTCATTAAACTAGCCAGCGCTTTTATTCAAAGTGACTTTACGGCTGAGAAATACAACAAGCTATTCATCTTACGAAGGCAATAAATGCACGTAATGCCAGTATTACACCGTTTCAGTCATCATTCACAATATATAAGCTAGAGCAGGAGAAGATAAAGAATAATGAGAGATAGCATAGATTTTTTCTCTTATCATAGCATTCTCTATGAACTTTTTGAAGCAGCAAATTGTTAGTTGTGTATCTGTCAATTTAGGGAGAGAAATCTCTCAGATTTCATCAAAAAGATCTTCATTTGTTTTCCGAAGATTAATGAATGTCTGAAACGACATGACAGTGAGTAAATAACAGATGTTTCATTTTTTGTGTGAACTAAACCTTTACTATGTTTTTAGAAAATGTGACGCACTACCATTCAAAAGTTTAAGCAAACACTTAAAAGTTTTAAGGGATTAAATAGGGAACACATGAGGCGGGGACAACAGCTCGGACAAATCAAAGTATAACTGGGGAAACAAGACAGGCAGGTTTAAAAAAATGTTTTTTATAAGGAGAGAATTAATGCTTTTATTCAGCAGGAATAGATTCAATTTATTCACAGTGACATTCATAATGTTACAAAATAATTAGTTTTCAAATAAATGCTGTTTATTTTAACTATTCATCAAAAAATTCTAGAAAAATAATTATGAATATTTTAGTTCTGATAATAACTGAGTACTAAATCTGCATATTAGAATGATTTCTGAAGGATCATGGGACACTGAAGACTGGAATAATGAATATGAATAAATTACATTTACATTTTACATTTACGTATTTATCAGACGCTTTTATCCAAAGCGACTTGCATTGCATTCAAGAAACGCATTGATACTCTAATCAGTTCTTGCTTTCCCTGGGAATCGAACCCTGACCTTGGTGTTGCAAGCACCAATGCTTTACTGTTTGAGCAACAGGAAAGCTATATTGCTTTACAATATTTAAAAAAGTAAGCCTTTGTGAACATACACTTTTTTTTTTCTTTGCCCCCATTTTGCTGAACTCAAAGATCTAAGACTTTTTCTATGTACGCAGCAGGCCTGTTTCTCTCATATATTGTTTATAAATCTGTGTTAATGATAATCCATGCACCTCACAGGAGTGGCTGATTATAGAGCGTGATTATTGCACAGGCGTGCCACAATAAAAGTCACTCTAAAATGTTCGGTTTTATCACAGAGCACAGATGTCGCAAGTTTAGAGGGAGCGTGTGACTGCTGGAAACACCAGAGCTGCTGCCCGCCAATTAAATGTCAATTTCTCTGCCATAATCCGTCTTCAAAAGCATTTCAGAGAATTTTGCATCCTCAACTGTTTGCTGTTTTATCTGTATTATCTAAAATTCATGCAATGTCGATTAAATGTTCAAATGCTTTATAGAATCCTCCACATTTAGATATTATTTATTATAGTGTTTTGCCAAATGTTTGTCGCATGTCGTAGATCAAAAGGTGTTTGTGTAGTTTTGCTGGTGGCTGCTGTTGAACTCTACGGCCAAAGCTATGTACAGAACCTTCCTAATTCATATGAATGACACACCATACAATAAAGTTCTAGAGTTTTCCTTCAACTCGGCATGACAGTTCAGACCTGAAGAGGAAAACATCCATAAAACTCTGTTAATTTTCCATCTTTGTCAAGCCATGACTATTTAGATCACCTCTCAAAAGAAGAAAAACAAACTGCAAGCTAATCGACACTTGCAGTCACTGCGTGAAAAACGATTGATGTTGCTCATAGTGATTTTAAAAGATCAAGTTGACTATATACAAGTAAGAATATGAATGCTTTGTGTTCATGCATTTGGCTGTTTCTTTATAACGGATTTAAGTCCATATTCTGGGCTCATATTCTCTTCAATAATGGTACTTGCTAAATTTGGGCTTTTAGCATCAAGATAGCGGGCCAGCAGAGGAAAGTCTTGTTTTCTCTTCAGATGGGCATTGCTATATGTGTGAGACTCGCACTTAGGGAATGTGTGCGATGCGGAGACAATGAGGAGAACAGGTACTCAAGGAAAACTTCACTTTATTCAAAACGCAAACAAAAACACTTTAAATATAGTATAGAAAGCGGCACTTGTTGTGCAAAACCAGGAAACACTTAAGAGAACACGGAAACGGCGTCCACACACAAGGAGACGAGAGACACAACGTCAACAACTGACAAAGACCAGGGGTCTCATTTATAAACTGTGCGTAGGATCCCTACTAAAAGTTTACGTACGCTTAAAAGTCAAAAATGGCATACACCAAAAAATTAACTAAAATTAACCATCTGTGTCGCCAATTCCCTCTGTCTCCAGAATGTGCGAATGCACAGCTCAAAGTTTGCTTTAAGTTCTGCACATTCTCCCATCAAGTTTGTTTTTTATTGATCACAACCTTTGCGTGGATACTGGCGTACGTACGTTTCCAGCCCCGTTTTGTGCGTACGCACACTTTATAAATGAGACCCCAGGAAACACAAAAGGGTATTAGAGAGAGAAAGACATGGGATACACCTGGAGACACTGACGAGGTGATTAATACTAGACAGGTGTAGAAGGGCCTGGAAGTGAACAGGAAGTGCTGACATGGCCTTACTGACAGGAAGTGAAACCATGACCTTACTGACAGGGAAGTGACAAAGAAGACACAGACAGACAGGAAGTGAAAAAGAAGACACAGACAGACAGGACCAAGGGTGACAGAGACATCATGTGAAAATTATGAATACCGCCTTGCACAAAGCAAGAACCTTGCATGTTTTTTTTTTTTGAAGAAGAGCTCGGCTGTTCTGCAAACATAAAATCACCCTCCCCAAGCTAGAATGTCTTAAAGATTTACACATGAATGCCTTTACAAACTCTGAGCTTGTTCTTAGTCTTAAATGGATATTGTAAATCACGTAGGATAAAAGCCTCTACTAAATACAGAAATGTGCATTCATGAAAAAAGTCTCACCATGTTTTGAATCATTCAGGTACGTCTCCGATGCCGGAAGAGCCTGAAGCGGTAGAGACTAGGGTGTGTGACGAACAGGAATCCGGTGATGTCACGTGCACCCCGAAACCTGTCAGGGCCCTGATATCTGGAGTGAGAGGAGACGCGTCTGTCGTCAAATATAAGATTACAGCCACCCCAGGGTACGACACTCACACCATCCAGTTTCAACTTGCGTAACCGTGATCTCATGCGCACTGTTGTTCTTTGGAATACGTTCTTAGGACTTTTATAGTTTATATGTGTTATTTTTAGCTTAAAATAGAATAATTTCTTTGCTTCTTTATAGTATTAGTAAAACTTTGGGTAAAACTCGTCATTCTTTCTTAATGTCATTTTCCACATTTAAAATAGCATAACATTGAATGTACAAATCATGAAAACTGATGTTTTAGCTTTTAATATCTATAAATTTATGCTCACACTAAGAAATTTTTGCAAGGTCACAGCTTATATTTGTCTAAAAACTAACAGTTGAACATTTAGAGGGTTTTAATGTGATATTTATATTAGTTATTTGCAGTTCTGATGTGGAAGAAAAAAAATGAAATGCTTCATGATACACAGATTTTATGATTCGATTTTATTTTGATTCAACAGTTGTTGTTTTTTGTTGAATCAATTCAGTATTGATTCATTTTGATATGCTATATATATATTCTCATATACAGATTTATATAACTTGTCATAACTTGTATTTGCAACAGATTTATTCAAACAAATTAAATATTGAAGCACAAGTAAAAATATAGTATGTAATTATATTTGTCAGAATGCTCCTCTCATGTTAATTTTTCTAGTTAACTAAGTCATGGTCATTAAATATCTGTGTTATGTGATTGTTTACTAGCTGTTTAATTGACAGTAAATAAATGATTATCAATGTTGATTTAGTAATGTCATGAGACCGTAATCATATGCCCTGTGATGTTCATTCCTGTTCATGGTAGTAAAAGATTGTTTTAAAAAAAGTAACTAAAAATTAAATAGACTAAATATTAAATCGTGAAATCAATATTTTCAATCAAGCCCTACAGATACAACTACTGAAAAACATTTAATGCTTTTCAGTTGCACTGAAGCAAGAATTGTATGAAGTTAGTTGGCAGTGGTTTAACATTGATCAAATGCCATTTCGTGATGGTACTTGCAGTTTGGATGTACGCTTAAATCTGATAAAGAGAGGAAGAAGGGAGTGTTTATCAAACACTCTTGTCATGCTTTGAGATCAGCTTTACTCCAGATGAAACTGATAGTTCTGTTCATCTCACAGGTGACAACTTGTCCATTTTTCACTAGTCCAGCTCCATGTTTATGGAAGCCCATTTCTGCCACATAAGGGAAAAAATTGCACAAATGATTAATGAGAAATTATGACTAAGTTGAAATGATGACTTTGTCTTGCGAGCACATTGATCCAAATGACACAGGATGAACTGTGAACATAATAAGGAATACTTTAATCATGGTTTTACTAATAATGCAATTCTTGCATCATTAGTGGAAGGATATAGCGCTGAGCAAACGCATGCAAATGATTTAGAGCCAGAACAAGTTTTGGCGCAGAAAGAACAAACATTAGCCAGTGGTTTGAAGTTGTTGTTATAATTTTATCATTTGTAAAACCACAATTAAAAACCACGATCCTTATTATGTTCACAGTTTATCCTGTGTCGTGTCGACTTTTCAAGATCTCATAATTGACATTTTATCATATAATATCGACTTAGTCGTAATTATCATTTAGTAAGTCATAATTTCAACTTTTTATCTCATAATTTTGACTTAGTAAATCATAATTTCAACTTTTTATCTCAATTTCACCTTGTAAGTCATAATTATCATTTAGTAAGTCCTAAATTCGACTTAGTAAGTCATAATTTCGATTTAGTCATTCATAATTTCTACTTTTTATCTCATAATTTCTACTTTTTATCTCATAATTTTGACTTTTTATCTCAATTTCACCTTGTAAGTCGTAATTATCATTTAGAAAGTCATAAATTCGACTTAGTATGTCATAATTTCGATTTCAGAATTTTGAGTTTTCATCTACGATTTTTTTTTCTTCTTTTTTTATTTTCTTATGTGGCGGAAATGGGCTTCCATACCATGTATGCTGATTTTGTTGCAGTAAATTGAGTAATGTCTGATAACTGTGTTTCCTTGCTGTTTTTAAGGGGGAAAAGGAGTCAGCAGGGAGCAGAATCAAGACAAATAGACGGTCACGAAATCCGTTTCTTTACCCCAGTGCGGCGTTCAGTGCGGATCGAGAAAACCGCTGGACGCTATCCAGCAGCCCTGCGGGAACACGACCTCTGTGTGACCTCTCATTATGAGCTTGCAGGTGAGAGTGAGGGAGAGGTCGAAGGTTACGCACGACCCCTAGGCTCTCCTATGTACGTGTACCGGGAGAATGAAGCACTGGGAGACCATGTTCAAGTTAAACTGATTTATCCAGAGGAGGTTGAAACATGATACTGTTTGTTGACCTTCATTTCCCACCTGGAAGCAAAGAATTGTTTTTATTGTTTTAATCAATTTTCTATTTGTTTGTAAAATGTCTTGCGTACTATGATGCACATTTAGACAAGCTCTTATACTACTAAACATATTTCTTGCTAGGTTTTATCCAGAACTTAACTTAACTTAACTTCTTTATACTGGTTCGATGCCACCTAATTAGCTCATATTAGCTCGTTGTCTGTATTCTTTCTGCAAAATATTGAACCGTTAATAAGAGACTTGACAAGTCAAACCTAACCTTATGACTTCAGTTATAATTTATGGATCAGCCTCAATGTCTTGTCTGAGCAATTCCACACATGAATTTTCTTAAGTGGAAGAAATTGACTTTTTATGATAAATAAATCAAATTTTAGTCACTTTAATTTTGTTCCAATGATGTTGCATAATTATATTTGATTAAAGGATGGCTATTAGAGCTCTACATTCTCATAAAGTATTTTTTAAATTCTTTATTAAATCTTGAAATGTAGATATTTGCTGTTGATTGGCAATAGTTTTTGTGAGGTTTTTAGGTTAGCGAAACTTTAAACACATTAAAGGTTAATGTGCTACTGTGTATTTGCTGTTTTGGTTCAGTTAAAAATCAGTCGATAGTATTGGCTGTATTTTGAAGTAGAATATCTCAATTGTTACTGAGGAAACTGTTGTGTATATTCACAGGACGAGGGCTAGTAATGTGATGTTATATTTCAACCGGGGGAAAAAAAGATATTTTAAGACAAACTAAAATGTGTCATCACTTTCACTGACAGCTCTCATTAGGAAAAGTGTTGACATCAGAACAAGCATGATGTGGCAAGTTGGAAAATGCGCAAGTGCATGTCAGATTTCAGTGAGTAATGTAGCATGCATTTCTTTTAGGATAAATTATTTTTCCATGCACGTCTGTTAATCTGATAACATGTTTGCGGGACAACTCTCACTCACATGGGATCACAGCGATAGCAAACCACAGACCTGCCCTACATTTTTCTTATTCTTTGAGAAGCCATTTCACTTGGATATGTCACTGTATGGGAAACATTCAACAGTATTTGTGAAATAATAAAGCAAGAATCTAGTTTACAATAAGGCGCTTGTGATCTAAATAAAAGGAGGCTTTAAAAGCAGTAACATCTTTTTAAGTGTTTCGTTGTTGGGGCAACCTGGATATAACATTGGGTAACTACACAGAAAGGTGTTTTTTTATTTACACGTATCATTTTAACATGCATATTGTATTTCAATGTTTACAGAACAGACCCATTCACTTCTATAGCAAGTGCCTCACTGTAACTTTTAACCTTTTGAAATTAAAGGTGCACATCTAACTTTTTTTGTTCAAAATTGATAAAATTTAAAAAACGAGTCAACCTGTTTAACCCTGATTCACTAAGCCTATTACTAGCATTTATATTTTTGACCTAGCAGGATGTTTTTTGCGCGAAAATTGCGTACATGCGTGTCTCGTTCTATTTGTAAATTGAGAGCAGTTGCTCTGGAGACATTTGGATGGTGTGGGAAAATATAGTTTATAGTTTAGTTACAACAAGCGAGAAAAGTTGACATGGAGTGATAAATCTCAAACGATTTGAAAAGAAAAAACAAGAAACCAAACAGAGGAGTCTTTTTGGAAGAAAACTACTTGTTATCAATATTGGCTTGGATTTACATTTTACAACATTTGGCATTGGCCTGGCATTTTGATGCAGAGAACTGAGGAATGTAAAATGTTGTAAAAGTGAGTTTTTTATATCAGTCAACAGTTGAGTTAGATGCTTTATTGAGCAGATAACCCATGTGTAGCTCTTTAACAGACTTCATTGGAAAGCATTTTCTCATGTTAAAAGGTCATTTCATCATGGGTTGTTGCAGTGCTGTTCTGGCAGGAAGTACCATGTCCATTCATGGGTAAAGCTACAGTAATGTTTTCAAATAGTCAGCTTAAGATGCTTTCCATCTAAACTGTTTTATGAGCATTAGGACATCTGCACAGTCACACAGAGCCAAAGCACAAACAAAACAACGTTCTTCCGGGAAAATGCATGAAGTTTTGTTTTCTCTAACTCCTAGAGGGCCAAAAGTTGCATAATCTACCTTTAATTTTTGTGGAAAATAACATTTACTTGCAATGCACTTGAAGGAAGTCCAGCCATAGTCAAGCCTGGAAATGTACATGGCCTGTTCCAGAAGTTGTGTTGCTCTGTTAGGAACGACCTGATCCTCCTGATGTTGTGCAGTGCAAACCTGCATGATCGAGCTGTCTTTGCAATGTGATCCTTGAAGGTCAGCTGGTCCTCAAAGATCCCTCCAAGATTTCTGGCAAGATTTTCCTTGATGGGGTGATGATCGAGGAGCCGATCTGGACGGTGAAGTCGATTTGTGGACTCAGATTGGTAGGAAAGACGAGAAGCTCCGTCTTTGCCAAGTTGAGCTGCAGGTGATGCTCTTCCATCTATGTCGAGATGTCCACTAGGTAGCTTGTGATTCTCACAGCCACCGTGGGATCATCTGGTTGAAACGATAGGTAGAGCTGTTTGTCATCGGCGTAGCAGTGATAAGAGAATCCTTGTGCCCATATGATGGGACCCGGTGATGTGGTGTACTTGGAGAACAGAAGTGGTCCAAGAACTGAGCCCTGTGGAACACCAGTAATCAGTTAACATTCTTTGGAGACCTCCCCGCATCATGCAACCCTGAAGGAACCATCTGTGAGATAGGATTCAAACCACTGAAGAGGAGTTCCAGTGACAAGAGGGTGGACAAAAGGATATGATGGTTAACGGTGTCAAAGGCAGCAGATAGAACTAAAACAATGAGAACTGATGATTTGGAATCAGCTTATCTTAGAGATTCAGTGACTGACAGTAATACCGTCTCGGTTGAATGGCCCTTCTTGAAACCAGACTGGTTAATGTCCAACTGGTTATTCTGTGAGAGAAAGGATGATACCTGGTTAAAAACAACACATTCAAGAGTTCTTTATATGAATGGTAGGAAAGAGATAATTATCAACGAGTGATGTGTTTAATGTGAGATCAAATGAGGCTAGGAGAGAGAGGAAGTCTGTAGCGCATGGCTTCTCCAAGTGAATGTGAAATCACTAAAGACAACAAGTGGGTGCCATCCTCTGGAAATGAGGACTTCACCATATCCATTTCCTCAACAAAGGTGCCCAGCTGACCTGGAGGGCGATAGATTACTGCAATGTGGATTATGGCCGGAGGTGAAACTGCAATAGAATGAAATTCAAACGAATTGTACTTGTATAGAGAAGAGTGAGTAGAGTATTTCCAATTGCTGATGACAAATAAATGTCCTGCTTTGGTGAAAACAGCAGATAGCCACGCCCACAACTTCACAGCCACTACTTAAGTGCAATACAATACAAAAAAGCACACAAAGCAACTAGGCTGATCGAAACTAACATGCCAGGTACACAGTACAATGAACAATAAAAAACAGATTCCAAAAGATTTCTTCTTGCTAATAACTACTGCAATGCAAAAATGAACAAAACCCAAGTATGTAAACCACACTTATGTGCTTTCAAACTCCTAACTATCCTGAGTTTCGCTGGTTTCTATCTGCTTACAGCCGCAGATTGCCATGCCCAACATTATGTCACAACTACTGTTGGTTGTACCTACCGGTACTTGTATTTGAACCAAGAATATCACTCAAAGTGCAAGGCTTTGTGACATTATAATGGGCAGTTAAACTAAAAAAAAGTAAGTATGTGCTGTGTGTGCTTGGATTAACTGTGTTGAAATCTTAGGTCACCTCCACTGATAAAAATCTGTTTATTACAGTGAAGAGAAGCTAAAGTCAAATTCCTGTTAGTTACGCAACAGTCTTTCTTCACTTCATTCATTATCCTTCACATAAAAAATACAATTTGTCCAGTTAAAAATAAATGATCAACAATATCTTCCACTGATTATCACTTGAAAACAAAATTACATCCACCTTGCATTTTTGGGGGGGAAATTGGAATAATGAACAGAATGTTTGAGATTTGTGCCGTTTGCTTAACTAACGCATGGTTTGTGTTAAAATTATACACAAAGGATAACACTTTATTTTAAGGTGACAGTTGCATGTTACTACTTTAGGGGAATTACAGTTAAAAACCAGAGGACCAGATGAATGAAGACGAGTCAGAAGTGCAGTCAGTTTAGAAATTTGTAGAAATTTTAGTGAAGTATAGTTTGCAGTTTCATCCGCAGAAGCTTCAAGTCTCACAACGAGTTTGTAGGCCGCCCCACACACAATTACATTAGTCACAGCAATTATACTCTAACAGAAACTACGTCAGATTGTCGAGAACAAGTCATTCCGTCTCCTTATGGTGGCAGTTAATTACCTCACCAATACAGATCATATTAACACACACACACACACACAGATAAACAGATTCTCCAAGGCTGAATTCAGCTCAGGCTCCAACTATCAACAGAAAGTAAAATAACGTGTAACCCAAAAATGTCTGTCAGAAGAGTGTATCTCTGTGTTTCTGACAATTGACAGACTGCCTATGACGATCGTTTCAGAATTAATTGTAATTCCAATAATAAGCTGTAATTCTAAACTACTGACGCATGTATTCCTGTTTACGGTGTCAAATATTCTTTCGGTTAAGGTTTGAGTTCTTGAGCTTGTCAAGTCGGAAAAGTTGTCATTTGTGAATGTTTTTTTTTTAAAGCCATTTACAACTGTGCATTTGGCAGACACTTTTATCCAAAGCGACATTCAAGGAACACATTGAATCAGTTCTTGCTTTTCCTGGGATCGAACCCAAGACCTTGGCGTTGCAAGCACCAATGCTCTACTGGTTGAGCTACAGGAAAGCTTAAAGCCATATTTAGTCAATATTTAAGTGCTTGAATTATTGCAGTGGAGTCTCCAAATTCCACTGACATTATCAACATGATTAAAGTCTCCATGTAATCAAAACTGACTTCTCTCTTTTTTAATAAAAAATTGCAGTGTTAATTCTAAATAATTTGATCGTAATTGCATTCATGTGTAATATTCTCTGTAATAAATAACCTTCTCCCCCTCCAGCTACCTATCACTCAAATTAAATACCAATTGAAAGCGATCCAATCCATTTTGTTGTTGTTAGTTTCGATCTGAAATAAGGCACAATTTAATCACCAAAAAATAATTTAAAATACCTTATGGGAAAATTAGTCATTGCCACACCACAGACAGCTATTGCAGGAATGCTCGTTGTGGTGATGAGGGCGAAATCGAGAGACGTGAAAGTGTCACGAGTGATTGAGAATGAGTGTCATGTGAGCCACCGGTGAGGAGCGACGACATGTATTTAAGTGCTTGAATTATTGCAGTGGAGTCTCCATTTCCACTGACATTATCAACATGATTAAAGTCTCCATGTAATCAAAACTGACTTCTCTCTTTTTTAATTAAAAATTGCAGTGTTAATTCTAAATAATTTGATCGTAATTGCATTCATGTGTAATATTCTCTGTAATAAATAACCGTCTCCCCCTCCAGCTACCTATCACTCAAATTAAATACCAATTGAAAGCGATCCAATCCATTTTGTTGTTGTTAGTTTCGATCTGAAATAAGGCACAATTTAATCACCAAAAAATAATTTAAAATACCTTATGGGAAAATTAGTCATTGCCACACCACAGACAGCTATTGCAGGAATGCTCGTTGTGGTGATGAGGGCGAAATCGAGAGACGTGAAAGTGTCACGAGTGATTGAGAATGAGTGTCATGTGAGCCACCGGTGAGGAGCGACGACAGTGAAGGACAAGAGAAGACCAGGCCTGGGGTTTATGTTATGTTTTGTGTCCGTGAGCGGCTGCCGCCAGTACTTTTATTTTGTATTTGTTTTGTATTCATATTAAAAGTTGTTAAATGTTCACCGGTTCCCGCCTCCTTCTTCAAAAGAGCTTTCCTACACTCATCTTCCAGTCAAGACTAAAATAGATTATTTACAGCCCATTTGGATTTTGTCTTTATGTCTGTTTTATTTAATTGTTATTACTATTTCACTCTTATTCTAAAACTCTGCAAGACAATTACTTCTATGAATTGAATTAATTTAAAAGTATCACCGTCAGGCAGTAAGCTTGTACTAGTACATAGTCATGTTTAATTTTTTCAAAAAATGCTAATGCTAAAAATACTATTGGTCACTCACAATTTACTGAACTTCTCATTCATATCTATGGTTTCTGCAAACACTGACACACAACTCTGAATTAAATAAAACTTTTCTTGTGTGTATAGGCTGAGATTGAAAAAGTACTCTCTGTTAACTGGGAAATCTTTTGAAGCTTCAAAATATTTAATACATTTTAGCAGTCATTTAGCTAACCTTTGTAAAGAACAGGAAGATAAACCTTTTAATAATGGAACAGATATTTTTTCAGTAAGACTTAAGATTTGCATTAAAATGCAGAGTCAGGCAGATCTCCCTGTAATGCATGTTCAATAGGGCAGAAGGATGAGGCTCATGAGGATTGGTTTTCAACCTTTTAGTACAACAAAACAGATCAATAATTTCTCAGTTCATGTACATACTGTCGCGCCATCTCAGGTCCAGGACTCTTATTTTGTCTTTATTCAGTCAAGTGTTCCTTAGTTTTAGTTTCTCGCGCCATTCTGTTTCCATGGACATTTATCACAGCTGTTCATCATTTGTTCATTACCCGTGTCTTCTTAAAAGTGTCTTTTGATCATCGTCTTTGCTGAGTGACGCATACATATCAGTCCATAATCTATACTGGTTATTTCCGCTTCTCTTTGGGCAGGAATGCGGGCTCGAACGAGACCTCACTTCCTCTCTTTCCACTTTCTCTTTCCAGGATGGACTTTTATGAGGTCTCTCTTTGCCAATTACTATCAGCAGAGACAGGTGCTCTTTATTTCCTTACTTGCTTGTCTTTTTGGCCGTGTCCTGTCTCTTTCTCCCACTGCAGGCCTCCCAGAACTACACCTCCCTCGTCACACTCCCCTTATCTTTTCCTGCTTGCAGTTCATTTAATGTCTAAATATATTTTAATTATGGGTTGTGAGTTTTTCCATTATCATTTGGATGATGATACTCATTTCTTGATTGATAGTAACCAAATTCCAATTAGAGTTAATATTATTAAATATTATTATACACCCAAAATTTTTAATTATCCCATAATTTACTCAACCTCAAGCATCCTAGGTCTATATGACTTTCTTCTTTCAGCCATGTAATATAATAAAATATATCCTGGCTCTTCCTAGCTTTATAACTGTTGTG
The DNA here is from genome assembly GCA_037043235.1 of Rhodeus uyekii. Lineage (NCBI taxonomy): Eukaryota > Metazoa > Chordata > Actinopteri > Cypriniformes > Acheilognathidae > Rhodeus > Rhodeus uyekii. The sequence continues at coordinate 1,828,170 of JAWRVZ010000051.1, forward strand.
ATTAGAGCCTGGGATTTAGAAGAAAAAAAATCCATATTTATAACTATAAACCATAATCACTGGCTTCCGGTAGCAGCCATACCTGAGTCTAGTTCTGGTGGAAGAGTGACCTCTGACCCGACATTGATGAACACGGGAGTGCAGAGGATAGTGCAAAACAAACCACCAGTCATGAATTAGGAATCTGAAACAATAATTTTTAAAGAGAAATGTTGGAGGAGCTTGAATTTCTCGCCCTGCCCTATTAGTTTGAACCATAAGGCGTCTACTCTCACTTAAACTTACTCTACTCCCACATCCACGTCATACATCGACTCAGAGGTCACTTTTCAGCTGAAATGCGACTGCCCTGTTTGTTATCTTTCTCTGGCTCGTTCACTGGTGATTAAAATTTCATTGCATTATTCATAATATATTTATTCTTACCAGACATTTTATAACACATCTCACATGAAGAGTGGGTCTTTAACTTGTCTTCATTTTAAATTAAAATCTTTTATCTATTCTGTTTTCCTTTCTACCAGCCAATGATCATGGGTTTGTTCAACTACCATCATGATATATCCTCATTGGTTCCTGCTGAAGCTCAAACATGACGCGTAACACGAGAATGAACCTCATTGGTCCTTGTTGAAGCTCAAACCCGGTGCGCAACACAAGAATGAACCTCATTGGTTCTCGCTGAAGCTCAAACGTGACGCGTAACAAGAGAATGAATCTCATTGGTTCTCCCACGTTAAGAGAACATGCTTGAGCTTCCATTTATCACAACTGATATGTGAAATGATTAATTTTTAAATGTGAATAAATTCAATCTGTTTATCATATAAAGTGATTATGGCTCTTCAGAAAATTTGGACTAAACCGCTCAATTCATAAGAATCAGTTTTACGATCTCATTATGAACTTTTTCATCCCTTATGAATGGGTCTAATCATCCCTTGTGTATATTTAAGTGTTCCCTTCAGTCTTCATACGTTGTTGTTAATGTGAGGTTGTGGTTCTCCCTGTTCTGTGCGATTTGTGTGTTTGAAAAGTGCAAGTGCTTATTTGAGTTTTCATGATTAAAGATATTCAGTTTATTCTTTCTCTCCGATCCTTCCTCATCCATTCAGCACCTTAATTCTGGTCATTACCTCCACTGGAACCCTTTATACATGTACATATATGTAAAGTTGCCTTTCACTTTACTTTTTGTTGCTTGGCGGTCTTAGATGGGGTGGGTGTTAAAATAATGAATAATATAATGACACGTCCCAGTATATGATCATGTACAGCCACAAAATAAACAACACTTTAATTATATTTTAAACTATTGGAAAAATAGCACAAGTTCAATTACACAACAATTTCCTTTTATAGTATTCATTTTGTTCCTGCTGAATTGAATTGTTTACCTGTTCCTACTGCTCTGCTTTCTCTCTCTCTCTCTCTCTCTCTCTCTCTGTCACACACACACACACACTTTCTCTCTCTATCTCTCTCTCTTTCTCTCTCTCCCTCCCTCTAACACTCTCTCTCTCTCTCATACACACACATACTCTCTCTTTCTCTCCTCACACTCTCTCTCTCATACACTCTCTCCTTTCCTCTCTTTCTCTCACTCACACTCGCTCTATTTTTCTCTCTCTCTCTCACACACACACACACACTCTCTCTCTCTCCCTCACACACACTCTCTCTCTCTCATACACTCTCTGTCTCTCTCTTTTCCTCTCTTTCTCTCACTCACACATGCTCTCTCTTTCTTACTCTCTCTCTCTCTCTCTCACACACACACTCTCTCTCTCCCCCCATCCCATGTCTGTTCTCCGTTTGGAATCTCTTTGCTTTGGATTCATTCCCTAAATTAAAGCTTTGAGGTTGTCATCCAGGTTCTTAAGTAACATTTGAGAAACCACAGCTGGACAAACTCTGTAGATAATGAAAAACGAACATTTAACAGAAATTACGGTTTGTTAAGGTAAACACCATTTATCATGTCACTTTGGTCGGTTTAACAATAAAACTTTACAGCCGAATAACTGAAAGAGGAAGTGTCTGTTACACAATTAATATGCCATATCAACCACCCACTGACTTAAATTTAACATTGAGACATTTGACAATTTGACATTAAATGGCACTTTAGAAAGAAATACATTATCTTTGCATGTTAAAATTGCAATAAACAAACTGCAGAATCCTTTCTTATGTTACAACATAAGAAAAGTTACATAAAGTTACAACCACCCTAAATACTGTACAAACCACACTAAATAACATGCTATTCCATGCAACCAAGGGAGTGTTTGAACACTTATGTCACCTATAAAATAGCCTACCTCAATGCATTAAATGCAATTGATTCATATATTGCTCCAAGTTGTGGTTTAATTTTTTTTATCTCTTTCTATTACTGGATGCAGCTCCTCCCGTAGATTCTTCCCAAAACTGATCTGGATGAAAGGGATATCCTGCATGAGAGGTTCCGGTAAGGGGTGTCGTCTTTCAGCCGTGTGTGTGTTGGATTAGAAACAGCCTTATAAATATCTCGACTTCACTGTTGTCTGCACACTCTCCTTTGCTCCAGAACGAGACGCGACGAGAAATCATATCGATCCAGCAAAGGTAGGCAATATTCATGCGCTTTTATCAGTTGTAATGTTCATATAAATATATCTTAAATATAAATATATCATATATCTTTAATATTCTTAAAGAGTGCCGCAAATGATCTACGAGGAGCAGGTTGTCGTAAATAGATTTTACTTTCAGCATAGCCTGTTCAATCACAGTCAAACACCCTTCGGTTATTATTGTTGCACTTTGATATGCTGATAATACATTTATCAGACGCTTTTATCTAGAGCGACTTGCATTGCATTCAAGAAAAACAATGATATTCTAATCAGTTCTTGCTTTCTCTGGGATCGAACCCATGACCTTGGCGTCGCAAGCGCCACTCTCTACTGTTAGAAACACAGGAAAGATAAGACACGTTAGAGGGAGGAATGATGTTTTTATGCTTTTTCAATGCTTTTGCGTTCGCCAAGAACAAATATTTTGCAAAGATTCTCTGGAGAACTAAAAAAAAAAAAAATTTCCTCAATTTTTTTTTTGAGATTGAAGGAAAACCTATCAATACTTTTGCGTTCGCTCTTACAAAACGTTTGTGATGGAAATAATTTCGAAAATATTTCCATCACATCATCTTATTCTCTATTAGCGATATGATTTTTGCAATTATTTAGTTTCTACCAACAAAATCTATATTTTGCATGAACTTTAATACAGCCTAATAATATTTCTAGTTTCGTGTATGTGACTGTCCAGTAAAGAGCAACATTACTCACTTGATATTTGTCACAATATCAAGTGTAAAAATATCAAATATCAAAATACTATTTTTCATATTTTTGAACACAAATAGTTTGCAAAGATTTCTCTGAAGAACTAAAAATGTAGCATTGAAATAAATATATTTTCCCCTCAATTTTCATATTTTTTACATCACTGTGTTCCTTTGGGGAAATGAGATTGAGGGAAAACCTGTTACAAAACGTTTGTGATGGAAATAATTTCGAAAATATTTCCATCACATCATCTTAGGCTCTATTAGCGATATGAGTTTTGCAATTCTTTCGTTTCTGCCAACTAATAATAGGACTACCAACTAAATCTAGATTTTGCGTTAACTTTAATATAGGCTAATAATGTTTCTAGTTTTGTGATTGTTGTGTATGTGACTGTCCAGTAAGGAGCAACATTACTCACTTGATATTTGTCTTTTTTAACTTTCCTTTGTTGGTCTGCATCTGTATGTACCTGTGTGTCTGTGGATATGTTTCTTTAGGCTCTCAGTGTCCTGAAACAAGCTTTTCAAAATGAAAATCCACAAAATTAGACGAGGATATCTTCTGAAAACCAGCACTCAAAAGTGTGTGTGCGTTCAGCGAAAATTCATAGGCCCTGGATCTCACCAGCTGATTGCGGAGAATGTGCAGGAAAACGACCCTGGGAACACCGGGAAAGGTCAGAGTCTGTCCTTTAAATTAATTTGTTATTATTATTTATTTTATTTTTTGGTCACTGGTGATTTTGTGAAAAGTAGTTTATATCCAGCCAACAAAACGTTTCTCAAACGTTCCCTTTAAGTAAAGTTAGGGAACGTTACTTTTAAAAGTAATGCCTTACAATATTGAGTTACTCCCTTTAAAAGTAACTAATTGCATTACTTTTAAGAAACTTGTTAGTTTAATTGGCTTTTAATAACAAAAAAGTTAATTTGACCAAAATGTAGGTATTTAGGCTTAAATAATAAATCATTTAAATAATATTTACTTCACCGATAAAAACAAAATCTATAAACATTCTAAAAAAGTAACATTAAATTTAAAAAAAGTATTTTTAAATAAGTATTTTATTTTAAGCAACTCATATTTAATGATTTATCTTACAGCAGCCATTTAAATATTAAAGGCTATAACTAACATAAAAATGATTGTGAATGCATTTCATATGTCAAAGTTATAATTTAACTTTGACATATGAAATTATGTTATTTACTTTATGTGAAGTGCACATTTGTTTTCTGACATTATACAAACTGTTGCCTATTAATGAAAGGGTTTCCATAGTGACTTAATAAAATGCTTTGATATGAAATATGTTTTGTCTTTTCTTCTTCAGTCACGGTGTATGATATTGTGGATGAAAAAATAAAAAATAAAAAATACATGGCGTTTTGCTTTGAGGTGGGAGATAAAGCCATTTTCCCTGCTGTTGCTGAGAACGAGATCAAATGTGAGGTAAAGTCTCCGACACGGAGTTGAAGTTCGTTTTAGAATATTGTTAGACATGATGTCAAATAGTCTCTTGTGCTTTTATTTTCTATTTTCTGATTTCATAAAATGTGATTTTTGATTATTTTTTTTCATGCACAGGTATTATCCCCAAATACAAAGTTCCCTGTTGAGGACAAAACATTCTTATTTGAGTGGGGTGGTGAGAGGAGAACTAGTGACTGGCAGAGCTTGAGATCAGTGGCTTATCCCAGCAAGTACCTGTTTCTTGAAGACAATATAAATGCAAATCCCAGAGTAACCATTAAACCAATTAAGATGCCGGATTTTAAAATAGAAAAAAACAGAAGGTATTTTTGTCAAATGTTTGTAAGAGGAATATTGTGCTATATATAAGTGATGTGATGTTGTGCATTATAGCATGTTTAGCACAATCCATTGTAAAAATGCATAGGTAATCATCCGTCCATCCACTTTTTTTAAGCACTGAAGTTGCAGAGGTGAAGCTCGAGTCTCCAAGAGAACATGTGAACTCCACAGGAAGCAGACGTCTTTGCTTCATGAGCCGGGAGTCAAACCAACAAACCTTTTACTGCGATCCAACAGTGCTCTCCGTTAAATCAACGTACCGCCACAAAAGGTGACTATACTTATATGTGTAGGCTTCACTGTTAAACCGAGCAGACATATGAAATGCAACTATATTCCCTTTATCACTGTATATAGTTTCAGATATCATAATATGCTTTTAAAGTTGATAACATACTATAAATATGTAATTCATAATTCTCTAATTGACTGACTTTAAAACACACTTTTGAGCATATTCTACCTAAACAAGCCTTGATATAGTGATCTTCAGTACATGTATAGAATGTTCCTAATTATATTTACTTGCTTTTTTTATGCTGACTGCTGTAGACATTAAGAAGTAATAGTACAAAAAAATCTGATTGTTTGAAATGGAATAGTTTATTGAACCTTTAGACAAAGTATAACAGCAAGCCTCATGGAATAGGAAGAATAGGGAACTCATACTAGAAGAAAAACTAGAGAACTACATTTTATTCAGAAAACAAAACCTTCCTAAGCTGAGCAAAAAAATTCACTTTGATGGAGTTGCTGATATTGTATACACCCCCCCCCCCCCCCCCAAAAAAAAGAATGCAATTCTGAGTTTGTGACGTAAATCAGTGAGATCTTTATAACAGTAAAGCATTGAAATGCTTTATGGCTAAATGTTTATTTAATTATACCGTATTTATTCGAGTATATCGCGCACACATGTATAACGCGCACCCCTAATTTTCGATTAAAAATCGGTATAAAATTTTGTTTCACACCAAGCATTGTAATTGACAAAAAACGTTGTTGAACACGTGCAGCCATGATAAAAAACATTTATTTATTGTATAACATATACTTATATAACATATATAACATATTTATTGACAACATAAACTAATGAACACAATACCGAAAGAGAATTACCGGTAAAAAAATATTTATTTAAAATCCTTCGACGTCAGATTCCTCATCAGAGACACTAAAGAGTTGCTCCCATTCTTCTGGAGTTAATTTTTCATCAGTGTCTCAGTTGGAAGGAACATCTATTTCTCCGCTTTCTTCGCTTTCTTCTGCGTCTGAATTCCACAGCAGGTCGTCTTCTGTGCCGTCCATTTTATTGCTGATGCCTGTCTTCTCCGTAACGTGCGGGTGAGGAAATGAAGCGGCGAGGGGACGTTTTTTTTTCTTCGCCCTCACGTACAGTGAGAGGCTGAAGCCTGTGTTACGGGATGTAATGTATCATGCAGTCAGCAATCGATTGCTTTGGGCTATGTTGCGGTTGTTGCCGTGGTTTATGTTTGAATACAGTTGCTGAATTGCACTCACGAGTCTGCCTTTTATTTTATGCATATATTGCTACTTAAACAGCCTGTAAAATGCGCAGCGCGAACTCACAATTCGCCGGCGCCCTCAAAGAACCGGCCGTAAAAAAAACAAACCCCACCCCACCCCACCCCACCCCACCCCAGCCCTCGAGCATAACGCGCATCCCTAACTTTGAGTTATTTTTTGGTAGAAAATTTTGCGCGTTATACTCGAATAAATACGGTACTTAAATGCTTAGTTTTATTGTTCCTTAAAAGCCTGATGTATCTTATTTGATACTCACATTTTAATATGATTTGTCTGAAAATTGTTTAAATAATCATGCAAGAATTGCCCTTGGTGAGAACGTGAAACAAATAATGGTTTTATTAATGTAGCCAACTTTTTGCTTTTTGTGGTTGTATTATCAAGTAAACCAAGTGTTGGCGTTCATCTTGAAATATGACTAACAATTTAAAGTGCATTCTTACATTTGTTTTATTAAACAAGTAAAAAGACAAATGTACTATGCAAAACAGGTTTAAAGCAGAAACTTTTTATTTAAACTGAAAACAAAAGACTTGGAATAATCAAAACAAAACTGCACTCAAAACTCGGGAACATGGACACATCCACACACTTAATACCTAACAACTTCAACGTCAACGATCGACAAGGACATGAGAACAAGGGAGGGTTTTAAACATGAGGAGATAGGGAACACCTGACGAGACTAACGAGGGGAGTGATTGACACGACAGGTGCAGGAAGGGAACCGGAAGTTATACAAACATGACGCGACTGTGACACTATGACCTGAAGGTGAATATTTAGAGTTATATACTAAAAGGCCTTTTGATTTCTAATAAAGTATAAGCTGTCGATCAGGTGGCAGAAAGATTGTGTGTAACAAGGTTTTGATCATTTAGAAGGCGTAGAAATGTGTGTATCAAATATGATACCGTAGGCAATGTGGGGCTAAAACAAATGAACTCTCTCTCAATGTTTTTCAGGAAAATCAAGAAGATTAAGATGTCCGTGAAAAGCAGAATGCCCCAACAACAGGACCCTGATCAGATGTTGAGAAATCGGAGAGCAGATGATTCCTTTATGGTTCTTTGAGGCAGGGGCTTTTCTTCGCTTGTTTGTCTTTTGATGTGACCTAGAAGTATTACTGACACACAGTTTGAGGTGTAAAATCAATCGCATTACTACTATAAAAACGCAAGAGGCACTATATAGTTTGGCGCAATAAAATAAGTTTTAGTTATACTTGATATCTACATGGCTTACAATACATAGGAACGTCATTTATCGTCATATCCTGCATTGCTTAAACCAAGGGAATTTTTTACTAAATTATTCAGCAATGGCATTTCCTGAAAGATTTGCCCTTTTAGACCTTTGACTTCTGAGCAAACTACTCATCGTGTTATTGCATAAGTATGACATGATGTTAAGGTCCATATTGGCTTCAAAGAATTGCGTTTCTGTCAATTAAATAACTTGGTGAAGCACAGTGGCAAAGCAAACAGAAAAAGCAGGTGATGATGACACTACGCATGTGCAATTTGTGCATTGAGTGTTTTTAAAAGATTCCACTTATGCTCATCAAGGCTGCTTTCATTTGATCACAAATAAAGTGAAAGCTAGAATATTCTGAAGTTTAATTACAATTTAAAATAACATTTAAAAAAAGTTAGTTGACCCTTTCACAAATTCAGAAATCGTTCAAAAAATGAATTTTTGGAGGGCTCATGAAACGTTCCTCAATATTATTATTATTATTATTATTATATATTCTATTCTAATATATATATATAATATTCTGAAAAGCATAGTACACTATTAGTCTACCATATTCAAACATTTTAGCATAAGTACAATTTATAGTAGTAATAATAATACTTTTATTCAACATTAACTGATCAAAAGTGACAGTAAAGATATGTTACAAAATATTTCTGTTTCAAATAAATTGCTTCCCTGTAGCTCAACCAGTTGAGCATTGGTGCTTGCAACACCAAGGTCATGGTTCGATCCCAGGGAAAGCAAGACCTGATTCAGCGTGTTTCTTGAATGCAATGTAAGTCGCTTTGGATAAAAGCTGCCAAATGCATAAATTAAAATGTTGTTCTTTTGTGCTTTCTGAAGGAAACTGTATCACGAAAATAATAAGCAGCACAAAACTGTTTTCAGCGTTGATGATGATGATAATAATAACCATTATTAATAATTCGGCACCAAAATACCATGAATGATTTCCTGAAGGATCATGTGAGACTTCAATTTACAATATTACTTATTTTACTGTATTTTTGATAGAATAAATGCAGTATTCTTGAACAGAAGACTTTTTTAAAAGCATAAAAAAATCCTACTGATTCCAAGCGTTTAAACTTGGGTTTAAAATATGTACTATTCTATTACATATTATAGTATCAATAGTGGATGCACGGGAAATTCGAACACATTCTTCAGTGACACATATGATTTATATACTTCATGCACGTAATAGTTGCAGACTTCCTTGTGTCGTGTAATTGCTGGATGATGGGATAACCTCATAAAAGTGACACATTACACATGATATTGCATCATTTGTGACACAAAGAGTAAAGTCAGGAAAGAGCGATTGCTTGTGGTGGAGTGGATGAACTGCAGAGTCAGATGATCAGTTCCTGTGCGATATATCTGATGTGTGTTGTTCATCTTGAAGTGATCTGCACATATTCATGTATTTATTATCCATATAATGTGAACGCTTGATAAATGTCAAATATCTTCATAAATAATCATACTAATTAACAATCAGCTCGCTATGCAAACTTACCATTTCTTGTTGACTATGAATTTTATTTTTGCTGATCTGTTTTTTAATTGATATTATTATGTTATTTTTAATCATTAAATTCACATTTTCACAATTCTCAAGACTGAGAAATGATTATATTTTTATATTGATGAACTCCATAATAAATCAGAGATCAAACTGATGATCTTGTTGAAATGTGTCTTTGATGAAATATGAGCCCAGCTAAAAGCCGTGTGGTGCTCAACTGAAAATGTGCTGTTTTACTACTAAATATATATATTTTCCAGTGCCTTTGTCGTATCTGTGAATGACATTGAGAAAGTAATCTGCACTTACACACATTACAACAATTGGGCAACTGATATTGCAGTATTTGAGCAAATTTGGATGTGCGTTTTAGCTTGTTTCGCCATATATATCAGAACATACATGGCAACATGAAAGCTAAATATAGCCCTGGAAACCCTGCAGTGCACAGAAGAGCTTCTCTGTCGTGACTCACGTCTCTCTGATGCCGTCCTGCTAAAGCTCCTCCTCGTCAGTCGTGTGTTACTTGCTTCCAAATCTCCATCCCTGCTCAATGTTCGACTTTCTGACAGACACTTTCATCCTTAATAACCTACACACACTGCACTGACTTAAAGAAATTGATTTAAATAAATATGCCATGTTGGTAGATCAAGAAGAGACAGAACAACATTTACAGAAACAAACAAAATGTCCTTAAGATGTCATTGAAACATGGCGGTGCTGTGAGTATTGGTAGCTCTTTTAGAAATTATACTAAAATAATAAAAGTTTACTAGTATATATTTATATATATATATATATATATATATATATATAGGGTTAGGGTTATAAATACAATATATTTATTGTATAATATATATATATATATATAATTATTTGATTAATTATTATTATTATTTAAAATTCTTATTTCTCTCCATTCTCTTTAAATGTGGTGTATATATATATATACCCCAGATACAGTATTTTTATTGTATATATTGTATATTTCATATATATATATATATATACCCCAGATACAGTATTTTTATTGTATATATTGTATATTTCATATATATATATATATATATACCCCAGATACAGTATTTTTATTGTATATATTGTATATTTCATATATATATACCCCAGATACAGTATTTTTATTATATATATTTATTGTATATTATATATATATAGATACATGTGTGTGTGTGTATAATACACACACACACACACACATATATATATATATATAATATACAATAAATATATATAATAAAAATACTGTATCTGGGGTATATATATATATATATATATGAAATATACAATAAAAAAACTGTATATATATATATAAAGAGAAAGAGAATTAATAATTAAGAGAGAAAAGGAGATATAATTGGAGAGAAATAAGAATAAAAAATTTCAAAAAAGGATTAAATAAAATAATTATTTCAAATAAAATAATTTAACCAATAAAATAACACATCTTGACGGAGAGAACAGAAGACTTAGTCACAGATGTGCACATTAAGCATGTTACTGTATATGTGTTACAATGTGCTGGCGTGCGATGCGGAGCACTCGGAGACACGGAGATTAAGAACACAAAGACTTTATTAACAACTTGAAACAAAAACAGCACGCGAGGGTGCAAAACTATCAACTCAGGGAAACACGGGAGGAAGCATCCACACACTAGACAAAGCGTAGACATCCAATAACCGACAATGACAAGGGGGATACGAGAGGTATAAATACACAAGGAAATGGGACACAGCTGTGATGATTTACTGGGTAATTACTAACAAGACAGGAGAGGGAAGGATCTGGAAAACACCGAGGAACCCGGATGTGAAAGACGCGACAGGACTGTGACAGTACGCCCCCACCCGCAAGGCGTGACCTCACGCCGAATGAGGAATACCTTGCGGAGGGGAGGGAGGGGGAACAGGAGGAGGACAAGACACATGACAATCAACCAAGGGCGGGAGGGAGGGTACCCTGGAGACTGGTTATAATGAGTCAAGGGGGTCTCCAGGGTGGCGCCACAGTCCAGGGTGGCTCAGGCGGGGCCGGCTGGAGTGCCGGCTGGACGGCCGGCGGTGGCTCTGGCGGGGCCGGCTGGAGTACCGGCGGTGGCTCAGGCGGGGCCGGCTGGAGTGCCGGCTGGACCGGCTGGAGTGCCGGCGGTGGCTCTGGCGGAGCCGGCTGGACGGCCGGCGGTGGTGCAGGCGGTGGCGGCTGGTTCGCCGGCTGGACCGGCTGGGGGGCCGGCTGGTCCCGGAATTGCTCTGGCGGCTCTGGGAGGTCTCTGAAGGCCGGGTCGGGCCACGGCAGCTCGGGCTCTGGCGGGTCGGGCCACGGCAGCTCGGGCTCTGGCGGGTCGGGCCACGGCAGCTCGGGCTCTGGCGGGTCGGGCCACGGCAGCTCGGGCTCTGGCGGGTCGGGCCAGGGAAGATCTATGAGGGCTCGGGAAGGCTGTTCATGGTGGTCGGCCGCTCGGGGAGAACACCGCTCGGGAAGGACTCGGTTCAGTTTCGGCCGCTCGGGAAGGACTCGGTTCAGTTTCGGCCGCTCGGGAAGGACTCGGTTCAGTTTCGGCCGCTCGGGAAGGACTCGGTTCAGTTTCGGCCGCTCGGGAAGGACTCTGTTCAGTTTCGGCCGCTCGGGAAGAACTCTGTTCAGTTTCGGCCGCTCGGGAAGAACCCTGTTCAGTTTCGGCCGCTCGGGAAGAACCCTGTTCAGTTTCGGCCGCTCGGGAAGAACCCTGTTCAGTTTCGGCCGCTCGGGAAGAACCCTGTTCAGTTTCGGCCGCTCGGGAAGAACCCTGTTCAGTTTCGGCCGCTCGGGAAGAACCCTGTTCAGTTTCGGCCGCTCGGGAAGAACTCTGTTCAGTTTCGGCCGCTCGGGAAGAACTCTGTTCAGTTTCGGCCGCTCGGGAAGAACTCTGTTCAGTTTCGGCCGCTCGGGAAGAACTCTGTTCAGTTTCGGCCGCTCGGGAAGAACTCTGTTCAGTTTCGGCCGCTCGGGAAGAACTCTGTTCAGTTTCGGCCGCTCGGGAAGAACTCTGTTCAGTTTCGGCCGCTCGGGAAGAACTCTGTTCAGTTTCGGCCGCTCGGGAAGAACTCTGTTCAGTTTCGGCCGCTCGGGAAGAACTCTGTTCAGTTTCGGCCGCTCGGGAAGTCGGTTCACTCACTTGGGGAATCGGTTTACTTGAGGCAGGCGCTCTCGGATAACCAACGGGCGCAGTAAGGGGCTGACACACTGGGGTCGCGAACGCAGCCCGACCAGCGAGATGAACTGGTCCGGGCTGCACTCTAGCGGGCACAGGATCATCCCCATGAGGTGCGGGCGTTGAGGCTGAGGGACGCGCTGCGGCTGTAGGAGAGGTAAGTGGTGGTTTTTGCTGACTGGATCGGGCTGAGACGCTCTCCAGACACTTTGCGACGGCCTCCCGCCAGCTGAGCCCACTGGTGTCTGGGAGGTCTCGCAGTTGGTAGTAGTTCGCCCCGTCCCAGTAAATAGTCTTCAGCGCTGCGTCGTCGAGGCCGGAGGTAGCGGCGAGCTCACAGAACTCTCGGGAATAAGGGGCTAACTCCGTATGCCGACGAGCGGTAGCGATGAATCGGTTGGCCAACTTCATAACAGCTGAATCTCTTGTCTTTCGGGTGACAAAAAACCCGGTCGGTTATTCTGTTACAATGTGCTGGCGTGCGATGCGGAGCACTCGGAGACACGGAGATTAAGAACACAAAGACTTTATTAACAACTTGAAACAAAAACAGCACGCGAGGGTGCAAAACTATCAACTCAGGGAAACACGGGAGGAAGCATCCACACACTAGACAAAGCGTAGACATCCAATAACCGACAATGACAAGGGGGATACGAGAGGTATAAATACACAAGGAAATGGGACACAGCTGTGATGATTTACTGGGTAATTACTAACAAGACAGGAGAGGGAAGGATCTGGAAAACACTGAGGAACCCGGATGTGAAAGACGCGACAGGACTGTGACAATATGCACTTGTATAAACATTCAATTCAGTTCAATTCACATTTATTTTGTATAGCGCTTTTCATAATGCATAATGTTTCAAAGCAGCTTTACAGACAATGTGTGTGTGTCTATGTAACCCCTTCGTCAACTTTTCGAACAGCCCAAGAATGGACGAAAAATATCTCCTGGGTCTGAGCCCACCAAATATTTAGATTGAAATATATATATACACTAATATTTGGAGTCCCGGGTTCGGGGTCTCACACAAACCTCAGTATTATAAAATATATATTGTGTCTGCTCTCGTGTTACAATTTTTCCTACTGTAACTAACTAAAACAAGTGAAAGAAAATGAGAAAGAAATGTATCAAAATATAAACATATGGTGGAAATAAAATAAGAAGCAACAATTTGCACTCAATTAACAAATATGGATATATTCTTTAAACCATTCATCAAAACATTAATGGACAAAAATAATAACATAAAAAAAATAATAATATAAGAAAACAATCACAACAGAAAGGTGAAAATAAAATGAATCAGTCCGTTGGCATTTGAATCAGTTCGCGGTGAATTGATTCAGTTCAAAATGAATCGATTCGCTGGAAATTGAATCGATTCAATTCAATAGTGAGTGTGCGGGTTGCCTGCAGATGACGCGGGAATAAACGGCACAGAAATCCGTCCTGGCAGTCGCGATTTCCCGTGGATGGCTTGAATAGGCGGAAAATCCAACGGTTCTCCCACTCTCAGCACTATTACAAATAAAACAATTCAGACAGTCCTTTTAGTGAAAATGAAACAGGTGAACAGCAGTTCGCAGCACATGTGGCTCATGTCTCAAATCACTCTGAATTGACGCACATGTCACGTCCATAACATTTGACAAAGAAAGACTACATAACAGTAACAGTTATTACCATCGTTTGAACACATGTTACATGCATTACATATAAAAACCACACTGAACAGCTTGCAACGAACACGTTGCGTGTTGTGCGGCCCTTAATACACAGATCACGAATCATCATTAACCATCACAATTCTATATGTAGAAATGAACATACACGAAATGTACATGAATACAAAACAACAGTAACTTACCTATTACAAATAAAACAATTCAGACAGTCCTTTTAGTGAAAATGAAACAGGTGAACAGCAGTTCGCAGCACATGTGGCTCATGTCTCAAATCACTCTGAATTGACGCACATGTGACGTCAATTAACGTGGACGTGCTCGCTTTGGTCGATCTTAGAAAAAAAACTAAATTAATATGTCTGTATGCTTTATGTAATTGGTAGAGAAAATATATATACACATACACATATATTCACACAAAAAAATTACAATGAGAGAAATAATTGAAAAAAAAAAAATAATATTAAAATAAATAAAATCCAGCCTTAATTACCTAGGGTGGGTTACATCCTCCCCTGCTGAAACTCTGATGTCCTCATCAGACACCTACAAAGCTAAATAACAGTTCACTCTGAGTCTGTTGCACTCTCATTTGTTGTTGCATCACTTCAAGTACTTGACTGAAATAAGTAGAATTGGGTTCTACACTCACACTCTGCATATCACATCGTGTGTTCCAAACAAAGTCTTTTAATCTATTTGGTGGTCTCTTTTCTCTTTGGGACCTTCTTAACCCAAGTGAACCAGTTCTCTCTTCAGCACTTGAACCTTCAGGATGTACTGACACCTCATTAACTTCCTCCACTAAGGATGAAACCTCCTGTGGAGTTTCAGCTTCTTCCACTTGGTTCTCAGCAGATTCAACACTCAACATATCACCTTGGAGAAATTCAACTTCGGTCTCATTCAACAAGTTACAAGGCACAGCCAAATCATAAACTTCTTGGGAAGTTGTCCCCAACTGAAACTCTGGGGCATAAGGATTTAGAGACACCTGAGAGCTTTCAGTCCCCACATTGTCAACACTATCCCTTTCTAGATTACGCTTACGCATTCGGCGTGTAACAGCTCCTTCAACAATGGGAACCTCCTCTGTTTCATCAACACTGGCTGGTAGAAACCCACATGGCAGCAGAAGGTCTCTATGCAAAACCCGTTCAGGACCTTCACCGTCCTCAGACTGAATGACATACACAGGAATCTCAGTGTTAGGCTGCTTTAACACCACGTAGATGGTGGATTCCCAACGATCTGCGATCTTGTGCTTCCTACGGATGTTGACATTCTTTACCAGCACACGATCACCCACTTCTACCACAGCAGCAGTCACTTTCTTATCCCATCTAGCTTTGTTCAACAGTTGACGCTTTTCCGCATTCTGTACGGCAAGTTGATAGGCATGTTTCAATCGCCTTTTTAACTCACTGACATAATGAGTATGAGTTTTGGAATCATGCCCCTTAGGGTTAATCCCAAAACAAAGATCAATTGGGAGACGAGGTTGACGTCCGAACATTAGAAAGAAAGGAGACTCGCCTGTTGCGTCATTCCTCGTACAATTATACGCATGCACTAAAGGACGAACATACTTTCTCCAATGCTCTTTCTTTTTATCACTCAACGTCCCCAGCAAATCCAGAAGAGTTCGATTAAACCTTTCTACTGGGTTTCCTCGCGGGTGATATGGTGTAGTGCGAGACTTAACTCCAGCTATTGTGCACAACTCTTTCACAAGCTCAGACTCAAAATTAGCCCCCTGATCACTGTGAATTCTCTTAGGAAAACCAAAGTTACAAATCAAATTCTCCCACAACACAGAAGCCACAGTTTTGGCTGTTTGGTCCTTAGTGGGAAATGCCCAAGAAAACTTTGTGAAAAAATCAGAAATGACTAAGATGTTACGGGTGTCATTTGAATCTGGCTCCAAAGAAAGATAGTCAATACAGACCAACTCCAAAGGGGAATACGCTTTGATGTTCACTAGTTCTGCAGCCTTTTGTGTACGAGCTTTCCTCTTAATGCACCTTTCACAAGTTCGGCACTTTCTCTCCACGCACTCTGCCATTTTTGGCCAGTAAAACCTGGCTCTCGCAAGCTCCAGGGTTCTTTCATACCCCATGTGTCCGGTTTCATCATGAATTCCTTCAAGAGCTCTGTCTCTGAGACTCATAGGTACCACTAGCTGCTCGTAGCGTTGCCCATACTGATCGTATACTGCACGATACAACACACCATCTACCAAGTTTAATCTGGGCCTTTCCCTCAGCATCAGAATCACTTCTTTTGATTCTTTGAGCCTATCTGCAGGAGTCAAAATTTCTCCAGATAACACAAGATCGATTACTCTGCTGATAGCCATATCTTCTCTCTGTAACTGACACCAATCAGTGGAAGTCATACTGGGCAAAACAGTCCGTCCAGGCCAATGCTCAGGCTCAATCAACTCATCAGGAACCACATCATCGTTGCACAGAAGCATTTCGACAGCGGGATTTGGAATAACTCTGTCTTCCAACAGGTCTCCCTCCTCACACGTCTGTGCGCTATGCGTCTCGCAACATACCGAATGCCGTAAACACACAGTTTTGATTGTTTCATGGTCAATATTCTCGAACTCGGTTGCTGCACATTCGGCTTTGCTTATCAAGTTTGATACCCGCTCAGCAATTCTCATGGCTTCTGCATCATCCATAAGCTGTTCATGAGGACGCCTAGACAACCCATCTGCGTCAACATTAGTTCGGCCTGCCCTGTACTTGATGTCAAAATCATACATAGACAAAGCCGCAAGCCACCTATGACCAGCTGCATCCAACTTAGCTGTAGTGAGCACATAAACCAATGGATTGTTGTCGGTTAGCACAGTAAACTTTGTGCCATACAGGAAGTCATGAAACTTTTCGCATACTGCCCATTTGAGTGCCAAGTACTCGAGCTTGTGCACTGGGTAGTTTGTCTCACTCTTAGAAAGACCGCGGCTGGCATAAGCAATCACTCTACTCTTTCCGTCTTGGACCTGATAAAGTGCAGCGCCTATGCCAGAGGTGCTGGCGTCAGTGTGTAAAATGTACGGCAACTTCCAATCAGCAAAACCCAGAACTGGAGCAGTTGTCAGTTTCTGAATAACGGTATTAAAAGCAACTTGACACTCATCATCCCATTTCCCAGCCAGGGACTGCATCTTACTCCTAACCCTGTGCGAGGTTGACTGTCCTCGAGTAGAAAACTCACCCTGTAACAATGTATTCAAGGGTTTAACTATCTGGGAGTACCCTTCAACAAATCGCCGATAATACCCAGCGAAGCCAAGAAATGACCTCAGATCTCTAACATTCTTTGGCACAGGCCACTCTGTTAGCGCAGAAATCTTATCTGGGTCTGGACAGATGCCTTGATCAGAAATCACATGCCCTAGGTACTTGACGGACGTTTGGAAGAATTTGCACTTAGAAGGCGCTAACTTCAGCCCAAAAGCTGCAAGCCGTTGCAGTACCTTCATAAGCCTTTCCTCATGTTGTTCGAGAGTGTCCGAAAATATTATCAAGTCGTCAAGGAAAGCTATAACCTCCTGCAAATTCAAACCAGCCATGACTTTCTCCATGGTTCGCTGAAAAGTTGCAGGCGAATTAGTCAACCCTTGCGGTAAACGTCGAAACTGCCAGTTTCCAAAAGGTGTAGTGAACGCCGTTTTGGGACGATCACTCTCCTCTACCTCTAGCTGGTAATATCCACTCTTCAAGTCTAGGACCGTGAACCACTTTGAACCTGACAGCAAGGTAAAAGTCTCCTCAATTCTAGGAAGAGGATACGCATCTCTCTTTGTCAACTTATTGAGCTTGCGGTAATCAACCACCATTCTCAAATCACCATTTTTCTTCCTCACTAGTACTACTGGTGACGCGTAAGGACTATTAGATTCTTCTATAATCTCACTAGCGAGTAAATCTAATATGTGCTTCCTCAAGTCCTCGAAATCAGCGGGAGAGACGCGTCGAGTACGCTCTTTGAACGGAACATGCTCAGTTAGCTCTATACGATGTGCCACGCCTGACACTCGTCCCACATCCAGATCATGCCGGGCAAATGCACCGGATGCTTCACAATTTATCCTCTGAATAAGGTGAGCTTTGAGCTCTTCAGCAATAGGGGAACCCTCAAAATCTAACTTCACAGGGTCCTCTTCCTTTACTACAAGACTGGCCATCAGTGAAGTGGCAGCTTGTGAACTTCTAGCATCATCAAAAATAGGCACCGACTTAATCCAATCCACCACTGAACACTCAGCTAGAACTCCCTTGGGCCGTAAAGTTACGCTGTGGTCCGAAACATTCCGTACAGCTACCCTGACTTTGTTTCGCGCTTTAGCCTCAACCTGTACCAATTTGCATTCCACAACTAAGCCACCAGGGATGCAATGCATCAACGGTTCGTCAAGGATCATGGTCTTGCTCTGGCCATAATCTTTAGCACGGTACACTCCAGTCACTTCACACTTTTCTCCCTTACCAATCGTTACCGATTTCTTCCCCGACAGCCTGACTGGGGTGTTGCCCTGCACACCTCTTCTGGGTGTCGAGCTGATGTCACAATTACGATACACAGCTCTCCAGTTAGTGCTAATGGGCATTTGTGATAAATAATTTCCCTGATGCATCTTACAACTCTGTACCATATGACGAAGAACATTTGTACCCACCAACAGAGGCAACCTAGCATTGTAGGTTTGATCAGGACAGACCAGAGCCAGTACTGTACTTACAACGTCTGTCCCACAAGCAGACTTTGGAAACTGTACATCTATCTCGATGTATCCAAGGTAAGGAACCATTTGTCCTGCAGCCCCCTCAACCCTGAGTAAGTCTGCCATGGAATTAATATCCCTATGCTGGAGATATTGCCTGTAGAACGATTCAGCTACACAAGTTACCTGGGATCCAGTGTCTACTAGACAACAACACTCAATTCCATCCAACCAAGCCTTGCTTTCCCAAGATTCCCCAATTAAACCCTTAGGAATCTGGTCTGTCTTTTCTATGGAACTCTTTATGACTCCAGCTTCTGTCCGTCCCGCAACAGAAGCTACTTCTAGTTTAAATGCACACTGGGTGTCACTCTGGTTGGAGAACTCCTTTGCTCATGCCTTTGCACTAACTTTTGCTGCACTAAGGCTGCATTCACTGGATTTGAGCATTGTTGCAAATAATGCGAGTCCTCACCACACCTATAACAAAACCCACCAAGAGACAATGGCTTAACAGGAGTTTGACTCTGTGGCCGTGGAGATGTTCCTTCTTGCTCTTTTTTTTTCCTAGGCACACTAATCTGGGGTCGATCAAATGACAACTTACGCACTGAGTCTGGCTTCTGCGCCTTTGCTTTAGCCACCTCAGCTTCAAGCTCTTTTATGCGTTCTGTCAATGCTAGACAAGCTTGTGCTCCCTCAGAATCTGCTATTTCCCGATCAGCGGCAATATGCACCTTGCTCTGAGCCCTAACTGGAGGCGTACATAAATGGAGATTCATACGTTTCTCCTTAAGCTGCTTCTCATGCTCATAAGACCTCATTTTGAAAAGCAACCTAGAATAACTCAAGTCAGGCTGTGATGCATCTGTTAGCATATCTTTAAGACGCAACTGGGTTATCAAGACTTCATCCCAGCACCCCCTGATGAACTGCTTGAGAAGCAACGTGTCAGAATGTTTGTCAGCCACTCCCTTCTTTTGAACTACCTCCTGCATCAGAGAATAGAGTCGCCGCAAATACTCAGAGGGCTTCTCACCTCGGTTTTGGTGCGTCTCTATAAACTGAATGTACAACTCATCACCGCCAGTGACACTGCCATAAGCTTGTTCTAGTTCCTGTACATACATTTCTGGTGGTGCATTGGTACCCACTGCAAGGGCAACATTAAGAGCAGGGGGGAGGAGGCTATCCAAAATATGCCTTCTCTGTTGCCTCTCAATCAAAGACGTGTCAGATAGTAACTGCCAAACATACAATTTCATGGGTGAAAGTTGGCAAAACTGAAAATACTGAAACTTAAAGCTGGGGGCCTGGGGGCCAGGGGTCTAGGGGGCCGGAGGCCCCCTGGAAGCTCCTGCATTCCTTGCAAATTATTGTGTAGAAACGACCTCTCCTGGCAACTTGCAGCTACTATAAAAAGGGTGTGAAATAAGTATTTCAAGTTATCAGTTGAGAAAATATTCACCAATTTTGGGAGTTCTAAATTATTACTAGAATCCTTCAGAAGTATTGTATTCTATAACTCTGTCATTGGTTTTGCTTCTGCATCTGTTGTTCTATAACTAACATTTATATTTAATTTTGGTTTGTTACTTAATTCACTTTCTCTAATCACCACAATCCATTACATCATCATCAAAAAAGACACAAATACAGGTGTTTGTTAACAGTGCATTTTAGTATTGTATTTTCATTGGTAGCACATGAGTTTTACATGTGAAGTGTAATATGAATTGAAATATTGAATATGCACTATGAACACAAAATTGCACACCAAGCCAACAGTCCCGACAACATGCAATTACAGAAACAAGTATACCCATAAAATAAACAAGCACAACTGTAATACTGTGATTTGAAAACAAAAGGTCTTCATACTTTCTCGGAGTGCTACTCATGTCAGTGAAAACCTAGTAAACTAACACTGGTTAAAAACTAATAGCAAGTAAACAATTTTAGCATTAATGAAGATCCATCTAAACTTGTTTTAAACATCCAATAAATGTCACTGTCTTCAACAATACACAAAGATATACACTATTTACAATGCTCTTGACTTTGACTGTCTTCAACAATACACAAAGATATACACTATTTACAATGCTCTTGACTTTGCTATCTTAGCTTCAAGCTGCTTCGTGTTATAACCAACCGGCAAATTCTTCATTTTTTTCAGATTACTTTTAAAATTTGCGAGCGTTGTTTTCTTGTACCTGTTGTTGTCCTCAAGCGAGTGTAAATTGAAAAATACGATTGGACGCCGGAGTCTCACTGACCAATCAGAATCGCCGACACAACTGCACTCCGCGCGGTTCGTCTGTCGCCCACCCAGAACTTCTCGGGTAATTCTCTACGTAATCACATTATCTCCGAAGATCGCCGAGTAGGTACGATTGGTCTGTTGCCATGGACATTGGTCTGTTGGTCTGTCGCCCTGTACCCCCCCCCCCCCCCCCCCCCCGAACTGAAATCTCAACGGATTTACGCGATTTGGAAAAACGGTTCCTGGCGAGGTTCAAAATACGGAATTCCGTCATAATACGGAAAACTTTCACCCATGCAATTTCCACGTGGGGAAATCAACTTCCCCATTAGGCTTAGGGCAATGTCCAGAAAACGTTCTCAACTTAGGGGGTGAAGAAACATGCCCCTGGTACTCAGAGTCATGTTTCACCACATGTTCTACCACTACACGCTGTACCTCTTGTGGTATAGTGAAAGTGATGGGAGTTTCATGTGCTACTTTCCTCTCCACAGGAGATGAATCAGCTTGACTCGCAAAAGACACTTTTGACACAGAACCTTTAAATGCATTCGGCATTGCTGCTAACATTTCATTAGAAGACCTTCTTGGAGCAGGTGTTGAAGTCGAAGGCCCCCTGTCCAGAGCATCAGATTTGTGTGATAGCTTAGACGCAACTTGCTGACTTAGATCACCTACATTTACACAGTGAATACGTGCCATGCTCTCTATTTGTGCCAACAGCTGATCAGCCATATCATCTAAAGTGTGACTA
The DNA here is from genome assembly GCA_037043235.1 of Rhodeus uyekii. Taxonomy (NCBI): domain Eukaryota; kingdom Metazoa; phylum Chordata; class Actinopteri; order Cypriniformes; family Acheilognathidae; genus Rhodeus; species Rhodeus uyekii. The sequence continues at coordinate 1,850,341 of JAWRVZ010000051.1, forward strand.
GAACGTTCACTCAGTTTTGGTGTTGGAGAACTAGAGTGACAACGCCCTTCCTCCATCTGCCTCCCATCTAGTGGCACAACGCCCCATACATTTTGGCCATCTGACCTCAGATACTCTTCTTCCGCTATTAACGGAGTAGTAACCTCCTGAAATTCACAAAGTAACTTTCCTGTGAATCTGTCACCTAACCACTCGATTCTCTTTACGTCATCAAGATGATCAAAGCACCTCTTCACCTCCGTGAGAGTGGTGTTTGGATCCACTTTTGTAAGTAACACAGACCGTTCAGGATCAAAATTATGCTGCTTACACAAATCCATTGTGAAAAGGGAAGAGAGAAAAAAATTAAATAGTCAGAACAGTTAGGAAAATATTGTATAATCACACAAGCGCAGCCCCACGTTGGGCGCCAAATTTTTCTGCCACTTTCCTTGGATGTAACCCCTTCGTCAACTTTTCGAACAGCCCAAGAATGGACGAAAAAATATCTCCTGGGTCTGAGCCCACCAAATATTTAGATTGAAATATATATATACACTAATATTTGGAGTCCCGGGTTCGGGGTCTCACACAAACCTCAGTATTATAAAATATATATTGTGTCTGCTCTCGTGTTACAATTTTTCCTACTGTAACTAACTAAAACAAGTGAAAGAAAATGAGAAAGAAATGTATCAAAATATAAACATATGGTGGAAATAAAATAAGAAGCAACAATTTGCACTCAATTAACAAATATGGATATATTCTTTAAACCATTCATCAAAACATTAATGGACAAAAATAATAACATAAAAAAAATAATAATATAAGAAAACAATCACAACAGAAAGGTGAAAATAAAATGAATCAGTCCGTTGGCATTTGAATCAGTTCGCGGTGAATTGATTCAGTTCAAAATGAATCGATTCGCTGGAAATTGAATCGATTCAATTCAATAGTGAGTGTGCGGGTTGCCTGCAGATGACGCGGGAATAAACGGCACAGAAATCCGTCCTGGCAGTCGCGATTTCCCGTGGATGGCTTGAATAGGCGGAAAATCCAACGGTTCTCCCACTCTCAGCACTATTACAAATAAAACAATTCAGACAGTCCTTTTAGTGAAAATGAAACAGGTGAACAGCAGTTCGCAGCACATGTGGCTCATGTCTCAAATCACTCTGAATTGACGCACATGTGACGTCAATTAACGTGGACGTGCTCGCTTTGGTCGATCTTAGAAAAAAAACTAAATTAATATGTCTGTATGCTTTATGTAATTGGTAGAGAAAATATATATACACATACACATATATTCACACAAAAAATTACAATGAGAGAAATAATTGAAAAAAAAAAAAATAATATTAAAATAAATAAAATCCAGCCTTAATTACCTAGGGTGGGTTACATCTACATTACAATTTAGAGTTATCTGTTATCAGAAATGACTATGGCCAAGTAATGCATTTCAGAAATGTACATATACAAATCATCGCTGGCTAACAATGTATATTTTAAGTCAGAAATAATGAGTTCATTGAAGTAATTATTACGAGTTGTGGACAAACCGATTACAATATATGTAGTGTATATAAGTATGTTATGTTATATTAGTTGGTTTATGTAAATGTGTCTGCTAAATATAAAATGTAAAAGTCAAACATTAAAATATATTCATATTATTTATATTTTTTCTAAGGCACGCTTATAAAAGCTACTTAAATGTCCTAATTCCTGGCCTAATCTAAGACCTGTTTAGTGCATTGTGTCTTATTTTTAAGTGAGCCCGTATTTTATAGTTTTATTCAGTCCTGAAACTAAGATGCAGACTAGGAAGTGGAACTTGAGGTAACCGCGCCTGCTTTGCCTGGCATATAAACACGGCAAGGTGAATGGATATCTGTCAGGATTAGAGGATTGAGAGTGACTGTTCATGAATCTCAGCACGGTCTGAATGAACTGACAGCTGTTTGAATCTTATCCTCATCCATCTCAGAATGGCAGAGGATGTGAAATAATCTCCTAAATCAGGGACGCTCTGCCAAGCGTGCCATTGCATAACCTTGAACTGTCATCAGTGAAGCTTAGCGTGTGTGTGTGTGCGTGTGAGTTATGGAATCACGTCCGATGAGGGTCACTGGGTTTAATCTCTGCACTGACGCAGTATAGGACGTTGTGGGTCTGTGGAAGGATAGCCGTTCTCGTTAAATGCCCAAGCAGACGCTGTATCAGTTTACAGATTGGATTGTAATATGTACAAAGTTGCTGCAATGGTGGTAACAGATATCCCATATTCCATACAACTGAGGATCTTTTTTCCTCTCTAAAATGCTTATAAGTATTCCCATGGGCATCTCATGCTCTCTGGTTTACTAAATGGAGCTTTCCTTCAGCTCAACCAGTGTTTAAAAGTCAGCTTTCCTGTGTCTCAAATAGTAGAGAGTGGCGCTTGCAACGCCAAGGTCATGGGTTCGATTCCCAGGGAAAGCAAGAACTGATTAGAATGGCAGTGTGTTTCTTGAATGCAATGCAAGTCACTTTGGATAAAAGTGTCTGATAAATGCATAAATGTAAATGTAACTGTTCTGGTAATCAATATGAAAGGTCAAGAACACATATGTAAAACAAGTGGTTGCTAGGGCGTTGCTAGGTGGATAGTATACACAAAGAACATGTTGTTCCAAACCTGTTTGACTGTGGAACATAAAATATATGTTGGTAACCAAGTTAGTTAGTTTTGGTTGACTTCCGTTATATGGATAAAAAATACAATGGGAATCAATAGGAACCAAAACTGTCTGGTTACCAACATTTTTCAAAATTTTATTGAAGTATTTTATGTATTGACAACACTATACGCGTCCTAATTTGTGCATTGACTGTTTTTGTCAAGGCTGCTTTCATTTCATCACAAATAAAGTGAAAACTAGAATATTCTAAATTTTAAAGTTAATTTTTTGACCTTTCAGAAATCGTTCTAATATGCATTTTATATAATTGTGTATATAGTATTTTATGTTCCGCAGATTAAATAGTCATACAATTTTGGAATAACATAAGGGTGAGTTATCGATGACAACAAATGTCCACCCTTTAAAGAGACAAATAAAAGGATAGTTACGCAGTTGAACTATCCCTTTAAGTCGAAAACTTTTGCCCCAAAAGTTGCCCATTGTATTGCCATCATAGTTCAGCTCTCCTCAACAACCGCATTCATGTCCATTCAGGACAAACAGAGCAGGACGTTCAAATCCCTACGGATGAGAAATGGCGTTAATGTTGAAACAGGCTGTTTCAACATTAAGCAAAAACCTCTGCAGAAATCGCTTGCAATGTCCTTGAGGCCAATCTGAATCTGTGAAGTGGAACAAACTGAGAATTTGTGAGATTCTGTTTCACACAGATAAGAGGCTCAGTGAAAGAGCGGTCCAATTAAAACCAGACCTCGGCATGCAGGAATTCATCTGGGCTTTCTAGGGCAACTTCTCATCAATGCATTCATCACTAGAAATTATGTGAAAGAGCAAGACTAGTTAAAAAATGCATGATTATAAGAAAAAGTAGGCTAAATTTTGTAAAGTATGAATATGATTGTTTTGGGAGTTTGCAGACGCCTGGATAATCTACTGGATGGATGATTATGATCTACAGTAATACCTTGAGATAAGAGCGTAATCCGTTTCAGGATGAGCTCGTATCTCAAATCAGTTTCCCCATAAGAAATAACAGGAAAAAAATTAATCCGTTCCAGCCCTCTAAAAACTCCCTTATTAGTGCAAATAGGAATGGAAAAACATGTTTTAAATTGCTATAGAGACACACACACACACACAAAATTATAGTATATAAGGATTCCTGTGATATAAAATAAAATGTGGTTTTAATTGTGAGTTCTTGCCTTCAAGACAGACGATACAGTAGGCGCTAATGATGACATGTGCGGAGGAAGAGGAGGAGGAGGAGGAGGGAGGGATTACGTAGATAACGCAAACACAATACGGAAGTGTAGTGTTTCTTCCCGTGTTGTGTATTGGATAAACTACACACAATAATGTGCTCAGAAGCTCATATTTATTATTATTGAACACTCATAACTCGTGCTGCTCCCAGCTTAATACTGGTGAATCACTCGTTGCCCCCGGTAACCCCCGCTGTAAAACCAAGCTGCCTCTAGTGGAGATCATATGCAATTACACATAAATGAGGAGCTTGAGCTGCTGCGAGTGCTGAACACCAGCATCAGTGTCTGTAAGCCGCTCGTATCTCAAATATCTCCTCGTATCTCAAAGCACAAACTGCTCGAAGGCTTGCTCGTATCTCAGGATACTTGAATCTTAAGGTATTACTGTACTGCAATTGAAGTAAACTGGGATAGCTATAAAAACAATCTTTTTCTTTTTGTAATCCCATTTGATGTTTGTGGTGCAGACAAAAAAAACTGTTGGCAAAATTGAGTTTTTAAGGATTGTGAAAGAACAAAATATTAAATCAGAGGAACAAGATGGACACAAACACTCAGCAAAGATCATTTTTATTGTTCAAAGGAAGTTTGTGGAGAATTACAGCAGAACACACTTGACTGAACAGCTGCCTTTATCACATAACACAGTACAGACAAGAATGAGGTCAAAACTTATATGGGTATTGACATTTTTTAAAGAAATCACTATGGCTTCCAAATGGTGTGTATGGCTAATTCATGTGGTTAAAGACGGCCTGAAATCGAAATGGTCGGGAAAGGGACATCACTCAGTTTTCTCTCAAATTAAAAATGTATAACACCCACACACACACAGCAATGAGGAAAAAAAGAGGGTGACAGAGGGAAACAGGCACACAAACTTCAACAGATCTAAGAGAGGAAAAGCTGACAATTTGCAGTAAGACTCAGAAATGTAACACCTAAAAACAACTTAAAAGGGATAGTTCACCCCAAAAATGAAAGATCAGTCGCCCTCATGTCGGTTCAAACCCATAAGACCTTCGTTTCATCCTTTTGATGAAATCTGAGAGCTTTCTGATAGTCATAAACACTTTCAAGGCCTGGAAAGCTAGTAAAGACGTATTTAAAATACTTTCCTGTAGCTCAATCAGCAGAGCATTGGCGCTTGCAACACCACGGTTATGGGTTCCATTCCCAGGGAAAGCAAGAACTGATTAGAATGTCAATGAATGCAATGTAAGTCGCTTTGGATAAAAGCATCTGCCAAATGCATAAACGTAAATGTAATGTTCAATTGTGCAATAAAGTAGTTATTATCCCGCACAAAAAGTATTCTCATCGCTTCATAACATTAGGGTTGAATGCATGTAGTATTATGGACTGTCTTTTGGGATTTGAACGTGGTTATAACGTCTGGAACAACATGAACACGAGTAATTAATGACAGAAATTTCATTTTTAGGTGAACTAACAGTTTAATAAACAGAGGAAGAGACTGTTGAGAAAAAAAGAGAGAAGTGTTTGACATTTGGGTTGTTGAAAAAAGAAATACAAACCAAACAGAGAACATTGTCAAGTCTAGTTTGTATACAATTTTGTCATTCCCCCCCACCCTCCCTCCGACCTTAAGGACTATCTATAGGAAATGTATGGAAAACCAGTAAGAAATATTCCCCTTTATATATATAATTGCATCCGAGTTGTATTAGTTAAATAGCCTGTTCAGGAAGCATTTATAATTGATTCTATACGTCTATGTATAAATATATTTCTGTATATATATATTTCTGTATTTAGTTTTTTAAAAATAAATCTATTTTAACCCAGATGGGTGTTGATTTCCTTTCTAGTTTTAGCTCTCCACGCATATTAAATTGAAAAACTTCTAATTTGTTGTGACCTGATGTAAAGCCGAACAGGCTTACATTCCCTTTAAACGAGCCGAATCAAGCCCAGTAACGAGAGCAAATTTAGTGGCATCGGCACTAATGCACTTCCCAAATTTAGTACGTACAATCAGAGAGATTTGCTCTACCCTGACAAGAAGCAGGAGGAAAACAAACGAAACGCACCAGCCCGCATGAACGGTCGGCATGGCTTTATAGCACCATTTAAACTGTTTGTACATCGTCGCTTGAACTGTATTGTGTGCCCACATGTTGAACGTCTCCAAACTTTACACTGTTTGATCTGAGTCTTATATAATATATATATGTATATATATGCAAACATACATATATATATATCACACACACACACACACATTTGCAGAGAACACTTCCTGAATGAGCTAACTATGAGATTCACACCATGTCATTCAGATGATGCTGGTTTGCTCTCCATCATATGGTACAACACCGAAAACACCTATAGTAGAGATATCATAGATCATATCTGGACACACTAACACTAAACGTCCCAGTTGACTCTTTTGTTAACTCAGTCTCTGGATGAGGGGGTGTCTTTAGTATAAGGGACAACTTTCAACAAGACAAGCAGCCAGCAGAAATATCCATTTATCTAGCCAAACATCGTCTATACTGCTTTAAACAGGATTCTCTTACATATACATGACAGTGTATTTCTCAGTCAAACATCTTTATTCGCCTTAATGTTCTCGGTTCATGCACGGTTTTAACTCTCGGCTCTCGCGCTGTGATGTTGCCCGGGCAACGGAACACCCGTCCGGGTCAGTCGTCATCGATGATGTCGTCGCCCTCCGACTCCTCTCCTCCTCTCCGCTCGAACACTTTATCCCGGTGTCGCTCCTGGATCTCCTTCATCTCCTCGGCGTAGCGGCAGAAAGCTCCGCCGAACTTGCTCCACGCTTTGAAGGGTATCGTGATAGAGTTTCTGTAGCTGGGCTTCACCTCGCTCACCCGCATAAACACCCCGTACTTGTTGGAGCCCACGTCAAAGAAGAACCGCTTGGAGTCCACCGTGATTGACGTGCCCTCGGGAAGCTCCCCGTATGCTCCGGCGCAGCCGCCGCCGATCAGCTCCTCGTCATCCCCGCCGTAGTCGTCGATCAGTTTGGCCAGAGCGTCGCGGAACTCGATGAGACCCTGAGCAGGAAGGGCAATGGTTTGCCCGGATTGCATGCCACTCCCGGGCACGCCTCCCCCGACGCCAAATCCACCAGGCCCGCGGTTGACGGTCTGACGGATGCGGAGGAACCTCCCCCGCTGGTTCTCCTTCAAATCGAGGTAGTATTTGCGATTTTCCCTCACTAGGAACTCGCTCTTCAAGGCCCGCCTAGGCCCGCCGTCCTCGCCGCTGGAGGACTGGGCGATCTGCTCCGGGGTGCTGGGTCCGAGCTGGGCGTAGTGCTCAATGAAATCCCCCAGGTAGTCCCGAAACTCCGCCGCGACTGACATGGAAAGTGTCAGGCGACTTTTGGAGCCTCCAGCGCCGACCTCGGCGATCTTGATGAACCTGCCCTTCGAGTTCTGCTTCACGTCCAGATAGAAGCGCTTGTTTTGGATGTCAAGGCGCTTGGACGCCAGCTCCTGCGTCTCTTGATCCCTCTGGAAAGGCTGGAATCCGCTGCCTCCACCCCCTCCTCCGCTACCACCACCACCGCCACTGCTTCCACCGCGCTCACTCCCACTATCCCCATCCGCCATCTTCACCATCACCCAGAGCTGCGTTATTTTTTCCCACCCGTATGTCGTTAGGTCCCGCCCTCTGACCGGTTCAGAAGCATGAGAACGTCGTGCGATTGGTCCGAAGCTCTGTAAACGTCACTGTCTCAACACGCTCTTGTGATTGGACGTTCGACATGTCAGTCTTAGATTCTCTTCACCAATTGGACCGTAACCTGTCAGTTGCACGAGTAAATCTCACATCCCGTTCTTTTTGGCTCACTTGGACTGTCTGTCACAGTGTAAATCCCGCCTTATTGTTTTGACAGTAGCATGGGCGATTGGTGTACAGTGGTGTCGATAACGTACAGAAAACCAAGCACTTTATTCCAGATAACAGTACTGTACATACAGGAAAGCACAATCCTCTGGCCCTTTAAATATACAAATAAAAACTTCTAAATAAAGTTTTCACAAAAAAAGTTTAAAATGCATTTTTATATATTTTGCATTCATATATTTATTATACATGCATATGACATTTTAGAATACATTTAATTTTTAAACAATTAGGCAAAGGCAGAACATTTATTACGTTTAATTCAGAAGCTATGATATGATTAAAAAAAAAACTCTAAACACTGCCAACCTAAAGCAAAGTAATCATATTTTAATTTGGCCTTAGTGCAATGCCATTATGAAGACAATTAACCATGTACGTGTTATTCATGATTTTATGCATAAAATATACTCAGTCACGTTCATATTTTCTTGCAAGGAAAGTGTGCCTCGGAAAGGGATTCGTGATATCTGTGGGTCCTTGACATTTCAAAACCCCTGACTTAGTGTAAATAAATGTAAGAATTAATCCATAAATTCATCAAGCTGTATAAAGATGTTACATCATAGATTTACATTTATTCATTTAGCATAAATGAAAGATACATATCAAACTCAGTGTCACGAGAGGGAACAACAATGTTGTCTATCAACCAAGCTTTATTTAACGAACTGCGTAGATAGCACAATACATTATATTTACTCCCTATCTGTATACATGTGGGTGGAGTCTCCACCTGATTGGTTAACACCACAAGGCTGGTTTCCACACATCTCCCCTCTTTTGAAAGAAAAAGTTACATATTCTTTAATAAAATAACAAAACAAAGTGCAACACAATGAAACTACATCACTCTTATTGTTTTCACTATCTTTCCAAATTAAGACATCAAAGAACAGTATAATATAACATTTCTTATGTCATTTTCACCTTTATCAATCTTTCTTTCCCCTCCTTATGTTTCTCCTAACATGAACAATAGAACAAAACACCATACTAATCAGTCTCTGCAAACTGCTTTTTAGTCTAAGTAACGTTTTGGTGTTTTCACAACTCTTCCGCTGGAAGTTACCACTGATGGTGTGTTTACAGGTACAAAAGGAGCATCAACATGAGTATTTGAATGTTCAGTTCCTGCACCAGGAAGGTCTGAATTCCTCCCTCCTTGAGGTGCAATGCACCCAGTAGCATCTGGTTGCAAAGGCATCGCTTGTAGATGTTTACGGTTCCTGCGTAGGACAGCACCATTCTGAATTTGCACCATGTACGATCTTGGTTCAGATGTTTTATTCAGCACCACAGCTGGTGTTTTCCACCCCTTTTCACTGTCCAGTTTAACAAGAACTTTCTCCCCAGGTTGGAGTTCTGGTAAAACATGTGCAGCATGTCTCCTATCATAGAAGAACTTATATGATGCTTTTGCAGCCTTATCCTTCCACTCCACGTCTTTGTAATCCATGGGTTGAGGCTGGTGTTTTTCCTCAAGCATTGGCAGGTTGGTTCTGATCTGTCGACCAGTCATTATCTGAGCAGGGCTTAGTCCAGTTGCTGGAACGGGTGTTGCTCGGTAGCACATCAGTGCCATCTGTGGATCAGGTTGGCTGAGAATCCGTTTTGCAGTTTGAACTGCTCTCTCTGCAGCTCCATTGGCTTGGGCAAAATGAGGACTTGAGGTTGTGTGGTGAAAATCATAGTCTGTACTGAACTTCTGAAATTCAGCCGAAGTGAACTGTGTGCCATTGTCCGATACCAGCTCCCTGGGAATTCCCCATCTTACAAACATGCATTTCAGTCTGCTGATAACATGGAAGCTGTTTGGTGTTTGAAGGTGGGCTATTTCGATGTCACGTGAGTAATAGTCTACGACTACCAAGTACGTTTTGCCATTCAACTCACATAAGTCTGCTGCAATTTTGCACCAGGGACCTGCAGGCAAGGGTGTAGTGATTAAAGGTTCCTTCCTTTGTGTGGGTTTGTGGGCCATACAAAATGTGCACATAGACACCCACCTGTTAATGTCATTACCAATTGCAGGCCACCATACTGACATCTTTGCCCTTTTCCGGCACTTGGAAAGACCTTGATGCCCTTCATGAATTCGGCTTAGCACTTCTTCCCTCATCGACTCGGGAATGACAATTCTGTCCTCGTACAGAAGCAACCCATTGACAACGGACAAAGAAGCCCTGGCAGTATGATAGCCGCTCAGCTGAAAGGGTATATGCTTTGGCCAACCCTTGCTGAGAAACCTTATCACATCCTGTAGATCTGTGTCTTTCTCTGTGGCCTCTCTGATGGCATCTAGCTTTGAGTGTGAGACCTCTTTTGATGTGACTACTGCTTCCACATATGCTTTTACCTCATCCTCCATCTCTGATCGGCAGTGTCCTCTTAGAGGATTTCGCGAAAGTGTGTCTGCCACCACCAAACATTTGCCAGGGACATGAACAGCTTTCACATTGAAGCGCATGAGGCGCATTAGTAGCCGCTGACAGCGTAACGGTGCACGATCAATGTCATAGGAGTTAATGAGCGGGACCAGAGGTTTGTGGTCTGTTTGTAGGGAAAATCCATCCAAGCCTTGAAGGTAGCGGGCGAACCGCTCACATGCCCACACACCTGCCAGGCACTCCTTTTCTATTTGGGAGTATCTGCGCTCCGCTTCAGTCAAGGTTCTGGAGCAGAATGCGACTGCACGTGCTGCATCACCATGAATTTGGAGCAAGGCAGCTCCTAGCCCAAAACTACTCGCATCTGCACTGACAATAGTTGGTTTCTCTGGATCATAGTATGCAAGAGTTGGAGCTGAGGCTAACTTTTGCTTTACTTTGTTAAGGGCCTGCTCGTGGACTTCCGTCCAGAGCCAGATTGTATCCTTCTTCAGCAGAGCTGTGACTGCCTGGAGCTCTGTGGAAAGCTCTGGCACAAATTTGCCTAAATAGTTGATCATTCCCAGAATCTGCCTAAGCTCCGTCACATTAGTGGGACTAGGCATCTCAGTGATTGCCTTCACCTTGGTCGCATCAGACTTGATTCCTTCAGAACTGATAATGTGGCCAAAATACTGTAGCTCAGTTTTGTTGAAGTGACATTTATCACGGTTCAGTTTCAGACCTGACTCTCTGATAGTCTTCAAAACGGCCTTGAGATTCTCGTCATGCTCTTTTCGGTCCTTGCCAAAAACAAGTATGTCGTCCATGACAACTACAGTGCCTTTGTGTTCAATTAGAAGTCGACTCATTTCCCTTTGGAAAATTTCAGGTGCTGAAGTGACTCCAAATGGTAGTCTATTGAAACAGAACCGTCCTACTGGAGTTATGAATGTTGTCAACCTCACACAGCTTTGGTCCAAAGGGATTTGCCAAAACCCAGAGGACGCGTCCAGAGTAGAAAATACACAGGCTCCTGAGAGTTTGGGGGCAATATCCTCTAATGTTGGGAGAATAAAACGTTCACGTTTTACAGCCTGATTCAAACGTTTGAGGTCAACGCAAATCCTGAGAGAACCATTCTTTTTCACAACGGGCACCATTGGGGCACACCATTCTGTTGGTTCAGTTACTTCAGATATTATCCCCAAGGATTGCATGCGCTTCAGCTCCTGTTCCACCTTAGGCAAAAGAGGAAACGGAATCCTTCGTGGGCTGGCCAGACTATAAGGAGTGGCGTCTGACTTAAGTACAATTTTCACAGGCTCACATTTGAGCAAGCCAATGTCTCCGTAGACATCATCATGATCAGTGATTTCGTCCACGCGCTGCACTAGGCCCATCTTACAAGCAGTGCTTCGGCTGAGCAAATTGTTAGCAAATGGCCCATGCACTACAAAAACCCAAAATTCAAAATTTTCTCCTTTACATTCAGTCTTTGCAAGGAATTTTCCAATACAGCTCACTTTTCCCCCGGGACTTCTCACATTTATACTGGTTTTGACCAGAGGAGGGCGCCCTTCTACGCTCTCAAAAGTCGAGCGTGACATGATGTTGATATCGGCCCCAGTGTCAATTTTGAACTTGACAGACCTGCCTTGTATAGGCAGTGTAATGCACCACCTGTCCTCAGAATCAAACTCATTCATTACAGACCCAAGGAAAAATGCATCACAAGTCTCTGTGTCACACACTACCAGCTCTTTGACATTTTTCGTTTTGCATGCAACGGCAAAATGTCCCAGTTTATTGCATCTCCTGCATCGCTTATTTCGTGCAGGGCAATTGTTCTCTGTGTGTGTGCGATTGCATCGCGTGCAGTCTCTGGCTTGTTTCCTGTCGCCACCGTTTTCCTTATTTGGCAGTCTCGTGTAGCGCTTCGCGCCTCTCCGTCCGTGCTGTACTGCACTCACTTCCGCGGCAGCTCCACCGCTCGCGTTTTGCGTCTTAATGAGCTCAGACTGCCGCGCGATCTGGACTGCTTTGTCCAATGTCAGTTCAGGTTCCATTTGTAACCTTTGTGAAATATCACGATCTGCAATCCCTATGACGACTCTGTCTCTTATTTGTTCCTCTTTATTTGCACCGAACTCGCAGTATTCAGCCAACTCATAAAGGCATCTGACAAAAGCCTCCACAGTCTCTCCCGATCTCTGTGTGCGCTGGTGAAAACAGGCCCTCTCGTGTATCACGTTCCTCCGGGGAACGAAATGTTCATTAAACTTGCCTACTACAGTCTCATAATTGTTTGCATGCGAAGCTTCAGCAAACGTGAACGATCCGAATATCGCTTCGGCGTCTTTACCCATTGCATAAAGCAGGGAATTGACTTGTACTTCACCACTTTCCTTGTTTAGCTTCGTGGCGATGCGAAACCGTGAGAACCGCTGGATCCATGCAGGCCAGGTCGCAGGCTGTGCGAAGTCAAACGCCTCTGGTGCGTTGAATTTGGACATTATGTGGATGAAACGTACACTTCTGACACCATGTCACGAGAGGGAACAACAATGTTGTCTATCAACCAAGCTTTATTTAACGAACTGCGTAGATAGCACAATACATTATATTTACTCCCTATCTGTATACATGTGGGTGGAGTCTCCACCTGATTGGTTAACACCACAAGGCTCGCTGTGCCTCGAGCGTTCTCTGCTGAACGGAGTTTATTGTTCCTCTGAGCCAAGAGGCGAAATACATTTTAGCCAGACCTCCTTGGATCCCATTCAAAGTAATACTTCGCTGAAATGGTATGAAATTCGTCGATGTTTGTCCTTATAACTATGTTCGGTTACTCGAAATGTTATAGTGCTCATCGGTCGTGTTTATAAAGAGTCTACGGCTAGCCGCGAGCTAACGCGGGTCGCGTTTTACGCTGTTAGCTTGCGAGAGTAGCGCGTGCTAATAGGCGTTTTATAATCTGTATTTAATCACGACGTATCTTGTCCCAAGTGCGTCGTGAATGTAGTTATGTTGTGCATTTGAAAGGTTTTGATGATGTTCGTCGCAGCTGTTGTGGATTTTCTCCAAGCGGTATAGCTAAGCTAATCCGGCAGCGGCGCTCATCATTTCATATAAACCTCAATTATTTAATAGTTCTTCAAAGGCCACCGACTTTTATGAATTGCGTTTTGCATTGATGTATGTGCAGGTTTATGTCATATCTTCTGTTCAGTGTGACACTGCAGATGGACCTGCTTTAACAGGCTGTTATTTGACTCATTGCATTCATTGAAGTGGCAGATGGCATTGCTTTAATATTTTAAGTAAACTTTAATTCATGTGAAGAGAGCGCAGGATCCCCCCCAAAAAGTACATTAATAAAATAGATTTATGCATGTGGCAGACGCTTATATCCTAAGCGACTTGCATTGCATTAAAGATTCACATTGACATTCTAATCAGTTCTTGCTTTCCCTGGGATTCAAACCCATGACCTTGATGTTGCAAGCGCCACTCTCTACTGTTTGAGACACAGGAAAGGATGTTTTACTCACACCCTTGTGAGAGAGATTGGCTAAGAGAAGTGTTAAGAGAAAAGTGTTTTCTCCAAACATTAACGTTTTATTTTAAGCATATTGAAAAATAATAGTATATTAATACATCATTTAAAAAAGTTTTAGACTTTTTTTATATGTAAATTTATGCAATCTTTTTTTTTTATTAGAATACCATTAAAATCTCATGTTTAATGCGTAATTACAGTTATTTTACATACAAGTATTACAATTATTTATTTAATTCATTCATCATATTTATATAGTGCTTTTCTTGGCAAAGTGCTTTCCATTATATTTTATATAATAGAAAATATTTCATATATTTAATAGCAATTTTGTAATCAAGTGTAATGTTATATTTAACTGTTCATGTTAAAATTGCATGATCTTATTTTTTAACAAGTTGCAGACAAATATTGTACTAATCATAAATTTATAATTTATATAAAAAATATGTATTAATAAAATGCATACAATTATTGTACTTTTTTACCAACTAAATGTTTAACATTTTACATTTAACCGCTTAAATGTTTTTTAATTATGTAATCAAGTGTAATGTTATATTTATTTGTTCATGTTAAACTCGCATGAGAACTTTTTTTTCTTAATTGTGTAACAAGTTGCAGACAAATGTAACCTGTAATAATATAGTATTTTCAGTATTCTTTAATTTTTTTGGCACACACATGCTGAAGGAGTGTGATTGACTTAACCCCCCCCCCCCAAATAATTGTTTTCATACTGCTATTTATTATGCTAGTGTTTTGTTTTGGCTCTGAGTCTGTGCATTGTTTTGCAGGCAGGAGGAAAGGCCGGTAAAGACAGTGGCAAGGCCAAGGCAAAAGCAGTGTCTCGCTCACAAAGGGCTGGACTTCAGGTAAGCTTCTGTTTTTATCTGGTTTTCTGTTCCCAAAATAAATCATCCATTTGTTAAATATCCTTCAGTGAAATGGGTGTAGATGTAGAATTTGTTGGGTCACAATATTTCGAGTCGATGAAAAATGTCAGGTACTACTTTCTAATGAATGCATATCTGAAATTTGTAGTTTCCAGTGGGTCGAATCCACAGGCACTTGAAGACCCGCACTACAAGCCATGGACGGGTGGGAGCAACAGCAGCCGTGTACAGCGCAGCCATACTTGAATATCTCACAGCTGAAGTAAGACTCTGCCATTAGTCATGGGTTCGATCCCAGGGAAGACAAGAACTCAGACTATCAATGTGTTCTTTTAATGCAATGCAAGTCGCCAAATGCACAACTGTACCGTATTTTCCCGCATATAACCCGCAGACACAGATAATTCGTACCCTCATATATCCCGCGGGGTTTGTCTAAAAAAATCGTTGGTATAACCCGCACCCATAGATTTATGAACTTTATTTGTGTAAGTTCACATTTTGAATGTTGCTTGCATGACGTCAATTATCATAACCGTTCAGCTCGGTACACAGTGCTTGTGCGCGAAATTCAAACAATAAGAAAACAAACACAAGTCAGAATCAAAAGAAAAAGAAAAGCAGTGTCTCCCGCTGTGCAGCAGCTCGTCCCTTAAGAAGCGATTCTACAGGTGTTGATCATCGGATGAGATGAGAAGAGCCCGCCCTCATGCAGCACAGCCAATCACGTCTTCTTGCATGATTGACAGGTCAGACAGCCAATCAGTGCCAGCTGTCAGAGTGACAGTACAAGCGCCGGAGACAACAACCCTCGCAAGAAAGAAAAACAAAGAAAATACCACAAAAAAAACCCTTGCCTCCTTAGGGACGTAACAAATATATTGAAATATTATTACATGTAAAAAATGGGATATAGCCCGCACCCCTATATAACCCGCCCCCCTGCAGGTTTGTAAAATCTGGTATAACCCGCGGGTTATATGTGGGAAAATACGGTATATGTAACCGTGTTTAATTCTTGCTGTAGGTTTTGGAGTTGGCAGGAAATGCTTCAAAAGATCTGAAGGTGAAGCGCATCACTCCTCGTCATCTACAGCTGGCCATTCGCGGAGACGAAGAGTTGGATTCCCTCATCAAGGCAACCATTGCTGGTGGTGGTAAGTTTGAGTCTTAGTATATTTTTACTGATGCCTTGACCGATGAGGATGTTAAGCATGTACCTGTTTTTCGTCTCCTCAGGTGTGATTCCACACATCCACAAGTCTCTGATCGGTAAGAAGGGCCAGCAGAAGACTGCGTAGTTCCCATCCGGGTTGCTATTCTGACATGGACTCGAGGACTTTCATTTGGGATATGTGACCAGATTGGCTTTTTCATCCATTCATCCGTTCTCTTTCTTTTTTGTCTTTTTTTTTAAGTTAATAATGTTATACTAGCTAACCACAAGTGATTTGTTAGTTTTGTGTTAATGTTATTTTGCCAAAACTAGAACGGCAAAAGCCCCCCTCCCTCCACCTCAACCCAAATGTCAGGTATTTTAGAGAGAGACAAACAGGAAGTGTCTAATCTTTCCTGTTGTGACTGTGGAGTTGTTTGTTAAATTGGCCAGAGCTATGGAGCTGTTTTATACTGAAAAATGGAAATGATAAAAACATTTTATACAAAACCAAAATGTTTGTTCTTATTTAACGTTGTCTGCCATGGTCTCTTGACAGTTTTAAACATTGCAAAACTTTGTGCAACGTGATACCAATGAATTTTAGTCTGGGTTAATACAGAAATTGTGTGTATATATAATATTTGAATTAATGCTAATTTTATAAAGAGAACGTATTGCGAAAACAATTTACTAAAATCATATACTTGTTCAAATTGAATTTTTTGGGCATGTTATTTGCAAACATTTGTTAATTGCAATGAGTATAACTTAAAAGTGTACTTAAGTAACATTAAGTACATTTTCTTTTAAAGATATTATGTAGGTTTTATCAAGTGTTTTTTAGCTGTATCAGTCGATGATTAGTGTTGCTCACTGTGCATTAGATTAGAAAACTCCATTAATCCCTGTGAGGGGGAAACTGTTCAACATTACCAAGAATACAAATAGACAAACATTAAAAATGACAAAGCAGTCAATCCATGCAATGGATGTTAAATGCCGAATGCTGAAGTAAAAGACCTTCTAAATTGCTCAGTAGGACATTGAGACAGCACTAATCTCCCGCTAAATCAACTTTTAATTCTTTGTAAATACTAAAAATACAGTGAAGTGGATGACTGTAAGACAGAATACTTTTTAATTTTGCCCTTGTACTTTTTTCCCCACAGTGACCTTGAAAATCAGGAATAAAGCCAGTGACTGAACCAGCCTTTCTAATCAATTTATTAATGCTGTTCTTATCTACAGTGATGCTAAATCCCCAGCAGAGCAGAGCACTGATCCACCGATCCTTTGATCTGAAACTTACAGGATGTTTTTATAGTACAATCTTATATGTAAAAAGAAGTAAAAACTTTTAATTTAGTCTAAAAACATCTTATATTGAAACCAATATGCTAATATGACAGGTTATGGAATGTCGCTTTATTACGTAACAGTGTGGCTAAACCCCGCCTCCGCAAAAGGTAAACGCCTTCTTTTACGTCACGGTCTGCTTAGCCCCGCCCAGCAATTAAATACGGAAAGCGGCAAACTCAGGTCTACTAAGAAATTAAACGATAAAGATGCTCTGAAGACAACAAGACGCTAAGTAGGAGCAGGATTTAGAAGTCAGTCCTTGCATCGCCTCCCTTCTCATCCCGACATGAGGTAAGAGTGCTTGAACCTTATGTTTAATGAAGTTTCAGACGCGTCGTTTACAACGTGGTCCTATGTTCACAATTTTACCACGGATTCGTTTACAAACAAGGTAGAATTCAACGCAGTCATTTTCAGAAAATGATATGTAATTAGTGATGCTGTTACACTGTAATGAACCTCCTGCACCTGCTGTACTTGCATCATGCTTTCTTTGTTATTTATGGTGAGAGTGCAGAAATCAAGTTGTTACTCATCAATGCATCATTTCAGGTGATGGATAGAGCTAAATATATTGCTATAATCAACAGTTTTCCTAATTCGTTAATCTTGACAGCTGTAATAGTAAAGGGAGTTCCACGTGTGATACTCAGCTATTTCATATGCAAAGACGTCAGCCAATCACAGCAGTGGGCGTTTACAGTGACGTCACACAGACACGCCCCTTTCCAGCAGAGCGTTCAAACCAGAGGCTAAAATAAACATTATTTCTAAATTATGACAGTTGTTGATGTGAAAATCATATTAGCAATATAAGTGCACCCCACAAAACATTATAAAATAATAAAAAATGCAGTTCATGAAAAAGGATAATCTTGATTGTGCCTTGCAGTGTTATTTTACCTGCAAACAGATGGCAAGATATTTATAAGATTGAACGATCTCTATTTTCTGACCTTTAATTGTCAATGGTAGTATCACTTATCGATTCTAAAAATCAACTCCTTGGTCTTCTCTGCATTTAATATTAGGACGTTTTCATTCCACCATGTAACAAATAACATCCTCTTCTGCAGTGCAATAGATTATTTATTTATTTATTTATTTATTTATTGTTAAACCCTCAAGGGCAGTTGAACTTCATTGCTAGTGATTTGATTGGTAACAACTCTATACAGTGTCTAATTATTCTAACCGTATTTATTGATTAAATATAAGACATTTCTCAAATGGTAGATTCAGATCTTCAATAAATTTGAGGAGTGCTGGTCTTGGTCTTGGTCTCAACACACGCTGGTCTTGGTCTTGGTTTAGGTGGTCTTTACTACAACACTACGATTGGCACAAATTGTCTTTGACCGTAATATGGCCTGGTGCATTTGTGTGTGGTGATCAGTATAGTAATAGATGCACAGCAGTGGATATTATTTATTCCCTGATAAATTAAATGTATTTAGCAGTTAATTATTGATTTGCCTAATAATTCTCCACGGCTGAAATAATACATGTTTTTATAGTAGTAATCTGATTTCACAGATCATCAAATCAAAGAACCCAACATTTAATTTCCAGATAATTTTTCTTGTCATCTATGTAACAGAATGTCGTCGCAAAGGATGGACGTTAGATGGCGGTAAAGAATCACAGATTCACACAGCCTATTTTTCCCTGAGATTAAGTATTCTCTTTGTGTGTGTGTGTGTGTGTGTGTGTGTGTGTGTGTGTGTGTGTGTGTGTGTGTGTGTGTGTGTGTGTGTGTGTGTGTGTGTGAAGATATACTTGTGTGATTCAATACAAAAAATGTTGCTTCCCTTTTGAAGTGTTGGTTAAAGCATTTTCCCTTCCAAATAGTGTGTTGTACGGGGGATTTATGTTTAACACGGAGTATGTTTTAGCAACATAAGGTCAAACTCATATTCTAGTGAACTGACCGCTACACACACACTGCTTTGTCTCATTTAATGTGTTTACATTAACGTTAGATATCAAAATTGTTTAAAGGAAGCCTTTGTAAATTCATAAATCTAAAACATTCATGTTAAATGCAAAAGCATGGTTTTAAATGTTCTAGACAACCTCAGCAAGGTGATTATTGATACTTTGTCAGATTTGCAGCAGGTCTGTGTGTTACACCTCACTGTTCTGCTGTGTCATGCTGTATCTGTGTGTGTGTGTATGTGTGTGTGCATTGAGCAGCTATAACCTGGGAATTAAAACAAGATCTCACACAGGCTTTGGGTTATGGGATATCTGCAATGCAGAAGCCTATATATAGCAGAGAGAGCAATGGAGGGAGGAGGCTGTGGACAAGATATAATAATATCAATGAAAAAGTTGCCAGTCCCACAAATATAATTCAGTACTGCAGGCTTTTAGCGCTGCTTTGAATTTTCTTTTTTTTAAACTAGAAGTCAAAATATTGCTTTAAATATAAACATTTATGCCCAGAATCATTGCACTCCTGAACATCATCAGGCACTGACAGAGATGTTTTATATGCTATTAATGCATGATGTATTTCAAACAAGTGGCCAATTAAATCATAAATATATAAATGCAATTAAAATGTTTTTTTTTTAAAATACTATTTTATATTGTTTCCTTGTTATCATTTGTTTGTACTGGCATTACAGTAGCCATGAATGCATGTCTCTACATAATTATTCTGCGCTACAGCGGACAGTATAATTATAACCACTAATTTATTTCTGGCACTTAATCATTGCTCAGCAGAAACCACTGTCTTTTAATAATTTAGCTGATTAAATATTTCAGGACTTTGTCTCAGCATATCCATTTCCTGCTAAAAAAAAAGTACTTTGCATTTGAGTCTGATTGGCTGAATTGCAAAATGCATCATACTGTTATTTCAAATATGTTTGCATAAGGACCATTTAACTGTATTTATAAGTTGTGTAGGCAAATGTTTTGCACAGCTAGTTTTATATATATTTTTTGCATTAACTAATCATTTAAACAAATAAATATGTTTATTAATTTAGGTTTTTTGGAAAATAATCATATAATAAGACCGATATTGTGCAGTTTGTCAATGATCATCTGACTGTATAATATTTACTCTTCAGTTCAACAATTTCTGAGGTCAGTAATAATGTTTTAATTTTTAGAAGTCTATTTTGTTAAAAAAGGCTGCTTGTATTTAATCAAAATACAGAAATAACAGTAACATTGTTAAATGTTATTACAATTCAAAATAACTTTTTTTTATTTTAATATATTTAAAAATGTAATTCCTGTGATGCAAAACTGAATTTGATGAATTTTGATGAATTTGAATTGGATTGTTGGGGGGGAGGCTAAAATGTAAATGAGCCTATGCCACTGATGCAAAACAAAAAACATACCGACCCCAAACTTTTGAAGTAGTGCATACTGTATTTGTGTACACATACTGCAGAAAATGTCAGGAAAAACTGCACCTGCGCCCAGCAGCAGCACAATGAGGTTTCAAGGTCATTCATTCAAGGCTCTATACAAGGTAAATTAGAGGTATATCTCATATAGGAAGAACCAAAGGATGAGAATCACCCACTGGTTCAGATTTAGATGTGAGTGATTCCCAAAAAGCTGAAAGCATTACATTTTGGAGTTGCTCTGGATTCGTCTAGCCAAGAACAGAGATGTGCTGTCAGCAAGATGCATAATTTATGCGCTCTGTCTAGTCTCCCTTAGATGACATGCAGTAATAAAACTATGCATTTCGGACTGACTTGAGGCTTTTTGAGACATGCTAACTGAAACTCTGCTTATGTTTTTACTAAATAGCATGTATTAATAGTATAAATCATGGTAGTGAATGATAAAGGTTCTTTAATGTCAAGTCACCTTTATTTATATAGCGCTTTTTACAATGTAGATTGTTTCAAAGCAGCTTTACATTGGTCACAGGAAAAACAATATAAACAAAGTTTGTTTGGCTGAACAGAAGCCCCAAAAGAGCAGGCGAATCAATACAATTGATGAATTTTAAGTGTTAAGTTTCCCCAACTGAGCAAGCCATAGGCGACAGCGGCAAGGAACCAAAACTCCGGCAGGTGACGTAATGAATGGAGAAAAAACCTTGGGAGAAACCAGGCTCAGTCGGGGGACCAGTTCTCCTCTGGCCAACAGCCAAACAGTGCATGATTATTATTTTTATTATTATTATTAATGTCATTGATAGTTCCGTGAGGAACCTTTTAACATTCATGGAATCTTTCCATTCTACAAATTGTTCGTTATAGTGGAAAAAAAGCTCTATTGATTTTTAAAATGTTCCTCCATAGACAGCTGTGCAACTGACACTTCAAAAAGTTCATAAAGAGATTAGAAAATTAATCCATGTGAATCGAGTGGTTTAGTCCAAATTTTCTGAAGAGACACAATCGCTTTATATGATAAACAGATTGACGATCTGTTTATATATGATCGGTTGAATATAATTTATATTTACACATAAACATTCAGCAACTCAGTAAACGGAAGCTCAAGCATGTTCGCTTGATGTGGGAGAACCAGTGAGGTTCATTCTCGAGTAACGCATCACAATGAAGTTCCTCAATAGTTTTTTCTTGCAAGTCAAGCAGGTTCAGAGCTTTTGTTTATGTTCGCTGATACAATACTTATGTGAATAAAAGACTAAATGTGATTTCATCAAAAAGATCTTCATTGGTGTTCCAAAGATGAACAAAAGTCTTACGGGTTTGGAACGAAGTGTAAAGACAGAATTTACATTTTTGGGTGAACCCTTTTGGAACGGTTCATTGAAACGTTCTTTGTGGAACCCGACACGGTTCTTCTGTGGCATGACTGTGAAAAACAACTTTTTGAAACCTTATTTTTAAAAGTGTGTTCATGTACCAATAAGTCTGTTTGGTTGCTTGATATAAAACATGAGACGTATGGTGCTTTTGGTTGATAAATGGCTTTATTTGGCTTTAGGGGAACATCACTGTATCAGTTAGCAGCCATACAGTTAAAGTGTCAGCAGTCCTGAACCATCTCTGAAACAGTGTCGAGATGCAGAAAATGTGAGGACTCTTTTAAGCAGTTTAGATTCATGATTAAGGCATTTACGTACATTTTTACACACATCAAGCAAATCTATCCCACCCCTCATATTGTCAAGCTCCAAGTGAATCAAGCCATGCAAATTGAAACTCCTCTTGATTTATTCGTTTCGTGAATAATTTCTACAACTGTTTAATTACATTTAGTGGAAATCTTGCCCTTGGCTTTTCCCCTTCTTCTACTATTTTGGATTATAATATAAAGGTTGCTGCAAAAATTAGTCAAAATAGTAAACTTGTTTTATTAGCACTGTTACCGGACTTTAGACATTTTCTATTAAAAAAAATGGAAGATGTACCATAATTTTCAATCAGGATATTTCCTGTAACTCTAAAACAATTAAATGTAACGCATAATTCAAAATACAGGTAAACGCTTGTAGAAAATCAATACAGAAAAAATCATTCATATTAAAAATTATATTTTACGGACTTTTCTAGAAGTGCAGATTGAAACCTATGGAAGCTTGTGCCGCAGAAGACAAAAAAAGGTCACAATTCGTACTTTTTTCTCACAATTGTGGGGTAATAGTTGACAACTCTGAGAAAAGTCCGAAATTTGAGATAAAAAGTCACAATTTTCTTTTAACGGCTGAAAGCTTGTCCACACACACACGTTCATGTACACAGACTAATGCTTTCTGTCTTCTGTTGGGTCAAGAACATGTCCAAGTCATATTTAACCCCAAACCTAAAAGATAGAAGAATAAAATAATATTTTGCACAACGAAAATAAAGGATTTCGCATTTATTTTTTTGCATTTTCAATAATGAGAACATTATTAAAGACCAAATAACTCTTTACTGAACTTTCTACTAACGTTACTGAGAGAACCTTGCAAGTTCTGAGAACAGTCCACGTTAATTGGGCATTGGGAGCCTTCATTGATTTCAGGGGCAACCCAGATGTGTTTTCATGAAATTCACCCATTTGTGAGCGGAAAGATTAAAGGAAAGGGCCATAAACCGGACCCTCGTCTAGTTTCAGAAGGAAGCCAGATTAAAATGAGATGGTGGGAGAAAGACACATCAAGATTTAATTCAGAAACTGTGAGATCGGCTCCATCACGCATTAATGAATCAAGAGGAGGTCATTTTTGAACACAATAAGGAATAGAGGGATATTTAGCAGCAATCATCTCTAAAGCGTCAGAATCTAAATTGCAGAAGGATTTTCCCACACTACAGATGCACAGTTCACTCTTCTCTTCAGAATTGAAACGTTGAAACCTTCCCAGAGAAATCTTTACTCTCACCGAACTTGAACTCCATGCCTCCATTGCACTTAAAGAAACCATGAACGGATGGAATTAAAGTTATAAAATGATGCATGCTTTGCAAGAGAAGGTGAATGAAACATTCTTTCCCCTACGAGTGAACTTAATGAAATGAGCTTGGACAATGTCATTCATGTGGGTATAGATGTCCTAATATCGCTGGAGATGTGGCTGGTCCCTGTGCTTGGCTCATACATTCAGGACTCGAGTGAAGCTCTATATAATGGATATGCTGTTGCTCTGTGAATAATTACCTCTTCTGAAGTCCAAACTCACTTATTTTTTAAATCAAATAGCACCGAGAGGTTGGAACCAGTTCGTTTTGCCTTGCATGGCAACATCTTCCTTTGTGCTGTTCTGCACTAATGGCACGTGAACACCAGGTGTGAATGGGGGTCTTTACCGTCTGTCTTTATCATCACTTGCGCTGCTTTCTTGACATGAAAATTTACATTTTGTCATCATTTAATCTTCCTAATTTCCTTCTGACCTCGTGTTATTGTGACACAAAGAATAGCTTTGACCAGAAGTGTCCAATTCTGCTGTTTGAGAGCCACTGTCTGGCAGAGTTCAGCTCCAACTCCAGTTAATCACACCTGAACCAGCTAATCAAGGGCTGCGTCTGAAATCACCCCCTTAAATAGGGCACTATTTGAGGGGGCAACCATTTATAATGGCGTCTGAAACCATAGTGGATATTATTGATCCTGCAATGCATCGCAATAACGAGTGTACAACTGATGTATGTTCAATGGATAGAGAATACCCATAATGCACCGCGACAGCTGTGCTGAATGAATTCCCGCGTCTCGCCAGAAGATTCCCCCGCATCTACCTTCAGCTGAATAATCCATCCATCCATTTTCCAAACCACTGGTCCAATGTGGGTACAGCGTAATATCATAAGGTATTAATTCCTTTTTAATATACAGTGATCTCTCGTTTATCGTGGTTAATGTGGATAAACGAATCCCCTCGCGATAGGTGAAAATCCGCGAAGTAGGATCTGCCAATCAGCTCACGGGATATATCCACTCGTGCTCTCATTGGTCGATCTCGCGCCGGGAACCAATTACGTGTCTTGTCTGAGTGCCGTGGGCGTGTACAAAGCTCCTGAGAGAGTTTCTCTCTTCCATCACGATGAAACAACGCTGTTTTCTGCAATATGACTGCCGATATGGCGATATTTAAAAAAATTTTTTTTATCCGTGATGCACTGAGGCCGCGAAACTTGAACCGCGAAGTGGCGAGGGATTACTGTATTATTGAATGGTTTAATTAAGGTTTATACAAACTAGGTTCCATGGTCAAGATGAATCGTTTCAATACTATTAGAGCTGCCAGTTTGCTGTTTCAAATGGTTATTAATGGCAAGCACAAACTATGCAAACTATCCCTTTCTGTACACTCATTGTCCGAAATTACTCGTTTTCATTCACTCCTTGAATTGGACTATATTATTGGAGTAATGTAGGAAATAGTGAATGTGTGTGTGTGTGTGTGTGTGTGTATGTATAGGGGGTGGTTTCAAACACAGCCAAGGTCTTACAAAGCATACTAGAAACTTCCAGGCTGTTGAAGCAAGTTGGAGCTAAACCCTCCCGGACTGGCTTAGACTAAATGTCATTGTAGCTTAGCTTAACAGTTTCTATTTTCCATACAAAAGAAGTGCATGATGTTTTATACTGCCAAAAAAGGGCCATTCACACAGAATGTGTTTATGCATTTAAAAACACAAGCTGCAGGGTAGTGGAAAGAAATAAAAATCTAGAGAATGTATATCTAGAGCATTGTTTGCAAAAGCATGCTGTGTGAATGATGCCTAAGAGTGGTCCGTATGAGGTCACAAAACTGACACAACCTCACGTTTTAGAAATTCTGCCACATAGATCATAAGACTGAAAGAGCTGGAATACAGAATCGCAGACAGTATTTATGACATTTTTAGGGTGCTTTATTGTGTCATTTTGGAGCTTGGGAGGTTACTCGGCATCCACTTTGGTTGTGTGAAAAACAGAAACTGCCTAATGTCTCCTATCAAAAGAAAGTACATGATAAGAAATTTGTCATTTTTGGGGGAACTTCTCCACATACTCTCTGCATAGAACCGGTTTAATCTCGAGTGCTACACAGAAATCATCCGTTTTTACTGCTTTCATTACCGACTCGATGCTTGCGCGCAGATATCCTGATGCATCAGCAGATGAAATCAGCCGTACCTAGTGAAATGACAGTGAAGATGAGGCTTGTTTGGGGACATGGAGGGGTTCGGACCGATGTGTCGGAAGCGGTGATGCTTTACTTGCTCTTGACCGCAGCGGCTTTTTCGCCTTTGTTACTGTCCACCTTTTCACTCTTGCTATCGCTCTTCTCCTTTTCCTTCTCTTTCTCCTTTTCTTTCTCTTTTTCCTTCTCTTTCTGGTCCTTTGGACTCTTCTCTTCTTCCTTTTCCTTCTTCTCATCTTCCTTCTCCTTCTTATCCTCCTGTTCTTCCTCCTCCTCATCACCTCCTTCTTCCTGTTCTTCTCCTTCCTCTGCCTCCTCTCCTTCCTCTGCTGCCTCCTCCTCTCCTTCTTCCTCTTCCTCCTCCTCCTCTGGTTCCTGCTCTTCCTCTTCCTCTGTCTCAGGTTTGGCTACACCCCTCCTGTAGGAGCTGAGGGCGTAAGTGCGGCTTGATGGATAAGAGTAGACGGACTGTAACATGGCTCCGCTCACAGAGCTCAGACGGCATTCCTCACCTTCCAGAAGCTTCCTGTTGGGAACATCCATATATGGATATGGATTAATAAATGCATCAACTAATGACATTGAATGAAAGTAGTTTGAACAGAGTCTGACCTGTAGGCTGCGATCTCAATGTCCAGTGCCATCTTGACATTCAGCAGGTCCTGGTATTCGCGCAGGTGGCGGGACATCTCGCCTTTTGTGCTCCGAAGAGCAGATTCCAGCTGCTGAATCGTGTCCTGTCACCACAAACAAGACCTTTATTGACAGGAAACCTTACCCAGCTAACAGGGAACGATCGGCTGACGTTCTGGTAAGGTTCTCTCAAAGAACAAACCTTCTTCCAGTAACGTTAATAGAATATTCATTCAAAGTTATCTTGTCTTTAATAATGTTGTTTACCGTATTTTCCCGCATATAACCCGCGGGTTATACCAGATTTTACCAACCCCGCGGGGGGTTGCAGGTTATATAAGTGTGCGGGCTATATGACAAATTTTTATAATTTATATATAAAAAATATATTTGTTATGTCCCTAAGGATGAGAGGTTTTTCTATGGTATTTTCTTTCTGGCGAGGGTTGTTGTCTCTGGCGCTTGTACTGTCACTCTGACCGCTGGCGCTGATTGGCTGTCTGACCTGTCAATCATGCAAGAAGACGTGATTGGCTGTGCTGCATGAGGGCGGGCTCTTCTCATCTCATCCGATGATCAACACCTGTAGAATCGCTTCTTAAGGGACGAGCTGCTGCACAGCGGGAGACACTGCTTTTCTTTTTCTTCTGATTCTGACTTTTGTTTGTTTTCTTATTGTTTGAATTTCGCGCACAAGCACTGTGTACCGAGCTGAACAGTTATGATAATTGACGTCATGCGAGCAACATTCGAAATGTGAACTTACACAAAAAAGTTCATAAATCTATGGGTGCGGGTTATATAAAGGTGCGGGTTATACCAACAATTTTTTGCACGCACCCCCAAAGCCCGCGGGCTATATGAGGGTGCAGATTATCTGCGTCTGCGGGTTATATGCGGGAAAATACAGTACTTGTTTCAAAACTTTCAGGGAACATTTAAAAGTAACGTTCCTACAATGTTTGCAAAATCATAAAATGAAATGTTCCTTAACATTCATTTAACCACAAAAAACTTTTTAAAAACAAGCTAAATGTTCTTAGAATATATATTTTTGTTAGCTGGTTATGCATTTCTTCTGGGGGAAAAAAATCAATCTTGTCTTAAAGGATAGAACAAAACCTGATATATTCAAATTGATCTGTGCATTAGTGTGAATACAGCCTAGGATGTCTATGATATGTCTATAAAAAGACAAAACTCTCTCAACTTTGATACCTAAAGCACTCTCAGAACTATGTGATCATACTGTATTGTAAATGTATAACTTGAATGTGAAACGCAGTCACCTGCAGCTCGCCGATCTCGTTGTTGTGGCGGTCCTCCATCTCAGCAAGCTGTCTCTCTAAGGCCTCATTATGGGCTTTCAGGGACTCGATCTCCAAGGTGCGGGACTGCAGCTGTCGGCGGTACTCGGACAGCTCATCCTTGGTCTGCTTCAGAGCATCGTTGTTGCGTGCCGCCGCCTCCGTCACGGTGACAAACTTGGAGCGGTACCATTCCTCTGCCTGATGCTGGTTCCGGGAAGAGAGAGACTCGTACTGGGCACGAATGTCCTTCAGGGCCACAGCAAGGTCAGGCTTACTGACGTCCATCTCAACAGACACCTGAGCATGGAAAACGGTCAACAAACTCATTTTTAATATGTTCATTGTACAACTATAGGTCTGATATTAAGTCTTTTGAAATGTTAAAAAGATTTCAATATAAATGCTGTTCTTTTGAGCTTCAGAATCCTGTTAAAAAACTCAGGTTTCCACATTCATCAACACAGCTGTTTTCAACATATTATTATACAAGAAATTATTATGAAATGTTTCTTGAGCATCAAATCAGCATATTAGGATTTGTGAAGGATCATGTGACACTGAAGACTGGAGTAATGATGCTTAAAATTCAAAGGACGAAATTACATATTTATTAGTTATTAAATTGTGACAATATTTCATGATATTACAGCTTTTTCTGTATTTTGCATGATATAAATGAGCATAAACTTTTGAACAGTAATGAATTATAGCCATAAATAGTCTTTAGTCTGTAAAATTAACTAGTAAAATTGATTGGAGGAGGAACTGCAGTTTAGTTGCTCTTTCATTATTGATTTATAATAAATAATAAATACCCCAAAATATGCATTAACATTTGAGATAAAAGGAGAGATAGACAGACAGACAGACACTTGATAGATATAAATGAGCATAAACTTTTGAACAGTAGTGAATTATAGCCATAAATAGCCTTTAGTCTGTAAAAAATTAAACTAGTAAAATTGATTGGAGGAGGAAATGCAGTTTACCGTAGTTGCTCATTCATTATTGATTTGTAATAAATACCCCAAAAGATGAATTAACATTTGAGCTAAAAGGAGAGACAGGCAGATAAACAAAGATAGATAGATAGATAGATAGATATGGAATATATTTAAATAATTGCATATAACAAAAATATGAGACATTCTGTATATACACAGGAAGTTGCATACATTTTTCAGTGAATGTGATGTCCGATGTCCATCATGTAGTAAAGTTATTGAAAAAGCAGTAGAGCTGATAAATGTGGTGCTAATGTTGTCCATGGCATATTTAATCAGTCTTTGAGTCTAATTTGTGGTAATGAAGTTTTGGGCCCTTGAGGCTGTGGGATGAAGCGCAGACTCAGTGGTTTTAATGCTGAAGGAAAAATGACACTGCCTGAACACTTTCATAGGGATGCAATTGATCTGATCCGCCACATCATCAACATGCAGAGAGCAGCAATCCATGCATGATGAGCAGTCGCATTCACACTAACTGTTGTGCAATTGCTTCTACTCCGTGTTATTGAGTAAAATACTGAAGGAAATGTAATGTGCTGTAGTGTAAGAACACTTTGAGAAGCATCTGCACGACTCTGAGAGCGAGTGTAAAGTGATGCAGTGACTCTCAAGGACGCTGCGCTGCGGGGGTCTCCCTGCTCTCTGCAGCCACACCTAAAATCCTGCGCTACTGCATCATCTCCTCATCGCCAGGACGCAAGGAAGTTTAACCATCCCACCATCAACAACCTTCTTTCCAGTTTCAAATACATCCCTCTCTCTCAGGGATCCTCACTGTCTTTCTCTGATTAAATATTGTGTATATTTAGATGTTGAAGTTGCACGAGAAGAAGGGACTGAGATGATGAATGCAGATTTTGATTGAGGTCCTGGTGCAGTGCAGCATCAGATTCTCAGCGAGTGTGTGTGTGTGTGTGTGTGTGAGCTGCAGTGCTATAAATTCTCCCAGACACACACCGCCCTCAATGACACTGCACAGTCATGATATGCATGCCTACACTATGAGTTATTAATAAAGATAGTATTTCAAAGCATTAATGAATGCATAGTATTTCTAAGCTTTATCTGCTAATCTCAAATAAGTTCTATATATAGTTGCTTGCTTATATAGATATTTCTACCTGATAAGACCTTAAAAATGACTTTAATTGACGTAAAGCTGTATAGTCGGGTTAATCCACTCATGTTAAATTGGTTGTATGCGAGATAAATATACTTGGTTTAAGTATTTGCACATGAAGGACATGTTTGTTTCCTGACGAGGCATTTTAGGGTAGCCAACAAATTATGTAGCAGTTTTAAAACGTAAAGCATATGGAATATTTGGCTTAAGAGAAACATGTTTTATTTGAATAGGAGTTAATAAAAATGTCCTACCCAAATAGATCTGCATGATTATGCCAATGCATAAACCACACAGTCTTAAATTACTACAAAATATGATATGAAATATTAATGAAACTCAAAACATTTCTGACAATAAGCTTTTTGTCATTTTATTTTCCCAAATAAAGTTTAGACACTGAATTGTAAATATTACACTAGCACAGTTATGGTGTAAATCATATTTTATTTGTCATGTCTCATTTTTAATGTAGTGATTTCAATGCCATCTAAATCATGCAATATTTGGAATTAAAAACTAAATATTATGTATGTCTTTGCAACTGCTGCATGTTATGCATTTGTAGTAATAATAGCTATCATTGCTCATCAAACCCCTCTAAAACCAGCCAGCAGATCCAAAATGATTATTCATAACTTTTCCATACCTGGGTGGCCTGAAGTGACGCCTGCAATTCCTGCAGTTCCTCCTCGTGCACTTTCCTGAGGAAGGCGATCTCATCCAGCAGGGACTCCACTTTCTTCTCCAGCTCCAGGCGGGACAGGGTGGCGTCATCCACGTCCTTGCGGTACCCCTTCAGGCTGTTCTCCGCCTCCTCCCGCATCCGGCACTCCTCGTCCAGCTTCTCCTTGACGCGCTCCAGCGCCTCGTTCATCTGCACGCAGTCCAGGTGCATCTGGCTCTTCTCGTGGGTCATCTCCTCCACGCGCGCCCGCAGCTCGCGGATCTCCTGCTCGTAGAGGTCGTGGAGGCGCGACGGCTCGTTGTGGCGCTGGCGCAGCAGCGCGACCTCCGCCTCCAGAACTTTGTTGTGCTGCTCGAGGTTGTGCACCTTCTCGATGAACGTCACGAAGCGGTCGTTCAGGCCCTGCAGCTGCTCCTTCTCGTTGGTGCGGATGATCTTCAGCTCGTTGGTGATGGCGGTGGTCTGCGTCAGGTCCACGGAGTCCGGCTGGAAGCCGCCGCGGCCGGATCCGAGTTTGGTCCGGTAGCTTGAGGATGTGATCATGGGGGATGGAGAGCCGTAGGTGCGGTGCTGCTGCTGGGGCACGGAGCGGTAGCTCACCGTCACCCGGGACGGGCTGCTGCCCACGGGGACGCGTCGTGGCGCATCCCCAAAAATCTTCCTGTATGAGCTGCTCGAGTACATGTCGCCGGAATAACTCATGCTGAAAAGCTGAAGATCACAGACCGAGTGAGTGAAGTGTGTGGATGCGGGAAGACAGAGGAAGAGTGCCAGACGGGTTGTCACACCGGCATCTTTTATAGGTAGAGCGCGCGCGCGAGCATCATCTGACGCAGGGGCGGTGGTGGAGGGGGAAACCTGCAACCCTGAGCAAAAAGACAGAGTCCCAGGAGAGAGCTCATTCATTAACTGCCTTTGCATTTGTGGCCACTCATCCTTTTTCACGCGATGGAGATTGTCATCATGCAGAACTGAGGATAAACAAAGGGCAAAAGATGTCAAAATTAAATGTGGGGTTCCTCGGATGACCTGTGGAGAATCGCTGGACATCTTCACAAAAAAGCCAAAACTGAGCCTGAAAGGTCCTGCAATAAAGGCAATCAGTGGTTTGCCAGGGAAAGGGAAGGTTTTAAAGCATTTGACACACAATAGGGAATTTAAGGCACTTTCCAAAAGGTTCAGAGGAGCCAAAATATTGCCTTTTGCAGTGTAGCCGAAATTGTTACTTTATTATAAGGATCTCTATAATATTCTTTGCTGATTTCAATACAAAAGTAATGCGGAAACACGAAGCACAATTGTGCTGCATTTAAACAGATTTTTTGAGTGTATTGCATATTACCTTATCAAACATTCACGTGTTGCTGTCTGCATTATATATTTATATATATATATATATATATATATATATATATATATATATATATATATATATATATATGTGTGTGTGTGTGAAGTTAAGAAAATTAAGTACTTCTTAGGGCCATTAAAGTATTTTTTGGAAACAGAATATTAGGCACCAACTCTTAATATGGCAATGCAAAAATAAATAAATAAACAAACTAACTCTATTCTGTGTGTAAGCAGAAGTGTTGCATGTGTGCATGGGATTGAGGCATTTTGCAGTGAGAGGGAGTGTCTGACTCTGTTGTTGTAATGCGGGTGGCAGCCTGTGCCTCTGCAGTGTCTGAATACTGAATGAGACACAGAGGTCTCACCCCGATGACCCTCCACGACGCAGGATCCTGTGAAGACTCAAAATCCGCTCATCTCAAACACAGAGTGCATCTGAAATGGATTACACACTGACAAGATGCACAGGAGTGCTGTTAAATGTAATATTCTTTAGGAAGCTGCGTCCCATCACACTTTTTCCTGATGAGTCATCAGAATCGGCTGCTGGGTGTCAGCGGTGTGTGTGTGTGTGTGTGTGTGTGTGTGTGTGTGTGTGTGTGTGGGGGGGGGGGGGGGGGGGGGGGGGGGCAGACTATGCAAAGGCAGGAGCCACACCTCAGGACGGGCTTTAGCATGATCACACCAGCAAACCCCTGGAGACATGCTGCAGGTCTCGCTGTCTACAATCAGCAGTTTCTGAGGCTGATGTTTCCTTCTGCTGGGGAGAGAGAGAGGGAGAGACTTGAAAAAGACCTGAGAATGAGCATTTTCTCTGTTTAAGGATGACAGGCTCTAGACCAGGGGTCGCCAACCTTTTTGAAACTGAGGGCTACTTCTTGGATACCGATTAATGCAAAGGGCTACCAGTTTGATACACTTCCGAAATATCAAATTTGCTGAATTTACCTTTAATTATATGTGGTGTGTCTTCATCTATGTGAAGACACTGATCATGTTAATGATTTCTCACAATAATTATACAAGGTACGAAACCTATCAATATGCAACACTTTATTTCTATAAATCTCTGCAAGTATTTACATTTTCAAATGATCACGTCTACAAGATTTTTACCAGCCACTAACAATTTTTAACAAATCATGCACTACGTTGCACCATGTCTGTCCTGTATTCCAGTGTTTTTCAAACTTTTTTGAGCCACGGTACATATTTTCACTGAATAAAATCACAAGGCACACCACCAACCGAAGATGTTAAAAAATAACGCGATACTCGTTTGTTGACGGGGGGGGGGGGGGGGGGGGGGGTCAATCCACTCTCCTCAACAATAACGCAAATGCAAACACCATCTACTACAACCCACAGTTTGGTTTCACTTTTATAAGAAATACAGCCGCCAGGTTTGAAACCCGTCAACACTGATCGGGCTGTCAGAGCAGTCAGGTGGTTCACTGCCGGAGTGAAGCAGTGTGTTTGCTTCAGACGTCATTTTCACGTGACTAGTGACGTAATGATACAAGCTCCGAAGCAGTGGTTCATTGCAAAGCCCGTTCGAGTTTGAAGCAAGCTTCGGAGCGTCGGTGTCAGACGGAACATCACAACAGACGCGCACCATTGACGCTTGCAGTCGCTCAAAATGTGTGTGTTTTTTTTTTTTTTTTGAAAAATTAGGTGAAATTGAATAATTTTCCGCGGCACACCTGACGTTCTCTCACGGCACACTAGAGCTATTTTTAGAACAGGCCCGCGGGCGACTCATATGGTCCTTGGGGGCGACCTGGTGCCCGCGGGCACCATGTTGGCGACCCCTGCTCTAGACCACTGCAGTGACACAGAAATTGGAGCACCGTGGAACGTACTAACCCAACCAGATCAGGTACCAGAACTAGAGAAAACTACTTTGAAGTTTCAGAGCTGGACCAATGGAGTCTGATGAACAATAATAACATACTCAAATACACATCACTTCTAAAATGACACAAACACACACACAAATAGAGATAGATAAATCGACAGATATAGACACAAGATGGATAGATAAATAGATTGACAGACAGACATATAGATAGATAGATAGATAGATAGATAGATAGATAGATAGATAGATAGATAGACAGACAGACAGATAGATAGACATACAGAAAGATAGATAGACAGACAGACAGATAGATAGACATACAGAAAGACAGACAGATAGATAGATAAAAAGATTGATAGATAGATAGATAGATAGACAGACAGACACTAGATAGATAGATGATAGATAGACAGGCACTAGATAGATAGATAAAATGATTGACAGACAGATGGATAGATAGACAGACACTAGATAGATAGATAGATAAAAAGATTGACAGACAGATAGATAGATAGACAGACACTAGATAGATAGATAAAAAGATTGACAGACAGACAGATAGATAGACAGACACTAGACAGATAGATAAATAGACAGACAGACAGACATATAGATAGATAGATTGACAGACAGATAGATAGATAAAAAGATTGATAGATAGATAGATAGATAGACAGAAAGACAGACAGATATAGATAAAAAGATTGATAGATAGATAGATAGATAGATTGATAGATAGATAGATAGATAGATAGACAGACACTAGATAGATAGATAAAAAGATTGATAGATAGATAGATAGACAGAAAGAAAGACAGACAGACAGATAGATAAAAAGATAGACAGACAGACAGACATATAGATAGATAAAAAGATTGATAGATAGATAGATAGATAGATAGATAGATAGATAGATAGATAGATAGACAGACACTAGATAGATAGATAAAAAGATTGATAGATAGATAGACAGAAAGAAAGACAGACAGATAGATAGATAAAAAGATAGATAGAGATAAAAAGATTGACAGACAGACAGATAGATAGATAGATAAAAAGATTGACAGACAGATAGATAGATAGATAGATAGACAGAGTGATAGATAGATAGATAGACAGAGTGATTGATAGATAGATAGATAGACAGAGTGATTGATAGATAGATAGATAGACAGAGTGATAGATAGATAGATAGACAGACAATAGATAGACAGAGTGATAGATAGATAGATAGATAGAGTGATAGATAGATGGATAGATAGATAGATAGATAGATAGATAGATAGAGTGATAGATAGATAGATAGACATTAGATAGATAGATAGAGTGATAGATAGATAGATAGAGTGATAGATGGATAGATAGATAGAGTGATAGATAGATAGATAGACATTAGATAGATAGATAGATAGATAGATAGACATTAGATAGATAGATAGATAGATAGATAGACATTAGATAGATAGATAGATAGATAGATAGATAGACATTAGATAGATAGATAGATAGATAGACATTAGATAGATAGATAGATAGATAGATAGATAGACATTAGATAGATAGATAGATAGTTAGAGTGATAGATTGATAGATAGATAGAGTGATAGATAGATAGATAGATAGATAGAGTGATAGATAGATAGATAGATAAAAAGATTGACAGACAGATAGATAGATAGATAGATAGATAGATAGATAGATAGATAGATAGATAGATAGATAGATAGAGTGATAGATAGATAGATAGATAGATAGAGTGATAGATAGATAGATAGATAGATAGATGATTAGATAGATAGAGTGATAGATAGATAGATAGATAAAAAGATTGACAGACACTAGATAGATAGATAGACAGAGTGATAGATAGATAGATAGACAGAGTGATTGATAGATAGATAGATAGACAGAGTGATAGATAGATAGATAGACAGACAATAGATAGACAGAGTGATAGATAGATAGATAGAGTGATAGATAGATAGAGTGATAGATAGAATGATAGATAGATAGATAGATAGATAGATAGATAGATAGATAGATAGAATGATAGATAGAGTGATAGATAGATAGATAGAATGATAGATAGAGTGATAGATGGAGTGATTGATAGATAGATAGAGTGATAGATAGAATGATAGATAGATAGATAGATCTTTTTGTTTTGATGGTTTTAACTTTTGTTTAAGATGTCAAATGTATTTCAATATTGCATTACTGTAGAAATATGGCACATTAGTGACTTAATTTGTTTTGTATTCTGTCATGTTTTGAAAAACATACGTAAACGTGCAAATTGGCTTTTGCGTCTGAAGAAAAGATTGAGAAAACATGTCTGTCATTTGAAAGATGTCATCGAGTGCATTGTGTGGCAAAACAAAGATAAACGACCCATAGTTGAGCTCACAGAGACTGATGCTCAGTGTGTGAAGAGTTCTGAAGACGTCACATACGTGTAGAGAAACGGTAAACAACAACACCAACAAAACACAACAACTGTAAAACTAGTTTTATGACGATTGGGATTTTTCAATTTTTGACATTATTTTTTAACACCAATTCTTAAGATGTCAATAACAAAAAATAAAATGGAGAGATGGATGGATATACAGATAGATAGATAGATAGATAGATAGATAGACAGATAGCTAGACAGATAAGCAGATAGACAGATAGATAGACAGATAAGCAGATAGACAGATAGCTAGACAGATAAGCAGATAGACAGATAGCTAGACAGATAAGCAGATAGACAGATAGATAGACAGATAAGCAGATAGACAGATAGATGTTCTATTCATCAAACACTAGAGGGCGGTATACACTCATCAGAGAGGGAGAGGGTTCAGTCTAAATCAGTGGTTCTCAAATAGTGGGGCGCGCCCCCCTGGGGGGGCGCGGAGCGATGCCAGGGGGGGCGCGCGTGACCGTGGGGAACATGCTTTTTTTGTCAGGGAGTAGGTTTTCTTGCACTGAACAAGAGCAGCAGATATGAAGTTCAGATAACAAACCATTCACCCGTTGATGTTTACGATCACACCGGTGTTCATGTGTCACGTGATCAATCGCTAAATTCACACGTGTTTTCACGCGATATGGCACTGATCCAAAAAAGACGCGCTCAGAGAACTTGATCATTATAAAGGTTTTTAAGCGACAAACATTCACTTCCACATATCTGAGAATGTGAATATCAGGTAGTTGATAACAGAGGTAACAAGTTGGTGACTATTTTTAATAAAAAAGAAAAAACTAAATAAATGTGAAGCATCTATCAAACAGCGCTCTTTGTGACTGCGGTCTGTCACGTGACAAGCATGACACGTTGCCATGGAAACAATAAAGCGAAAGTTCCAAAATAGGGGGAGGGGGGGCGCGTGAAATGTTTACTTCTTCCTAGGGGGGGCGCGACAGAAAAT